>ML994383.1:0-14682 GCA_010093945.1 Delitschia confertaspora ATCC 74209 | reverse complement strand
GGGGGGGGGGGGGTGTTGCTGGGAGAAGTCGAAAGCCACAAGCACCTGGGCAGGCGGCAAGACGTCAAGCGGCGAGTGGTCTTGGCAGGGTTTGAAAAGAGCTAGCACGTGCCTGCGAAGAGTCGGATGCAGACAAGCTGTATCTTTAGTGCGGGGGGAGTAGAGGAGAGATGGTGACGACCGGATAGCAGCAATTGTTACACTTCAATTGAGAAGCGATGAGAGCGGTATCAGTAATTGACAGCGGCCATGATGACGTACAGCAGCTCTGAGTCTATGCTAGAGCTCGGGAGCCCTCACGACAAACTAAAGGTTACCCTGCGTGAGTGGAGGTGGAGAGCGATGAGCAGTGAGCTCAAAGCTCGGACCTTCTATGCGTCATGGCCGTTTGTCCAGCGTCTTACAACCATCACGTGTCAGAGTGTCCGACTTCCAACTTTTCAAGCAGCACTCTTCTTGCAACGAAACGGGACATACTCCGTGTGTATGTGGATTTGAATGCAATTCAGAACAAGCCTTCTTCGACCTCAAGAGGGTGTGTCATATTGATAGTACCGTATAAGAGGAAAGCGCATATCTTGTTTCAAGCTCAAACCTCCCCAATCCACCACGCTCTAAGTTCAGAGCTGCTTCACTGAGTCTGGGCGGATGCGGACCAGATGAGACTTAAGCCTCATCAAGATGAGCTATCTTTCGTATATCTTTTTCGTTTGTAATAGGTCGGCCTTTGCCTCAATGATTCAGGAATGGGCTGTCTCTTCCGCTTATAGTGTTTTACATATGGTACGGCCACTGTGGACTGATATCGGTCCCCCATTACATTATGCCTCATACTGGACCAATGGCCGACACATATACTACATAGAACATAAAGAACTTACTGCTGGTCTTCCATATGAGGTACTGTGAATATGAGCTTTAAAGCTTTAAAGCTTTAAAGCTCATAAAGCTTCTGAGGCGGGAGCTAAAGCTCTAGATGGCGGCATTAAAAGCTCAGAGCACGAGTCCCACTCTACCCTTCCCGCTCGTCCCTCTGCCCCAGATTCCTTGCCGTCCCTCTGATGCGGACTGACTTCAAGAATTCATCGTTCTTGGAGAACTGTTACGGTTATCTGAATATGCTTCATTGCGGCACAGCTGGTACCTACACATTGTGCAACACCAGCATCCAATAACAGACCTTCGTCAGCATCTCACACTCCCCTCACCTACCCGCGGCGCTGGCTGCGCATCATCCAGTAGGCGGACTGTGGGTTGTGGGCGGCTGCTCATGGCCTTCTCTCAATATTCTTCTGAGCTTCGAGACGTGTTCTAGAAAGCTTCGAAAAGGTGTACTACACTGCCAGGCATTTACCCCACACGAGACACCATCTCCTGTCTTCGCAGTCAAAAGGAGAACCCCAAGTTCCTCTAGAAAAGCTACCCCCCCCCCCTCCCCGCATGCAGCCCCGTCGCTCTTACTTCTCGTCTCCATTTCATCATTGCCCTTCTCGTGTGCCCCTATGTCCCAGTGACCCCTGCGCTTGATTGGCACTGATTTGCATCTTGCATATTGATAACTCCCCTCCCACTCTGCTCTATACCCCTCTCCTACAACTACCATCATTCTTCTATACCTACTTGCATCTTCTTTTAAAACGTGTGCGTCGCCGTGTTCCTCATCTGCTCGCTTCTGCGGCCTAGTAGCACGACTGCATCATCCCTGCATCTCTCGCCTCTCGCGAGCCAGAGACGTCAAAGAGCAACTTTGGGGACGACCCCTCACTATCACCCTCAATGTCTCTCCCCTCCGACTATTCGAATGAAATCTCTGCCCTCAACCGCGAAGTCCTAAAAGCCAAGCCCTCCGACGTCCTCCAGTTCTGCGCAAACTTCTTCCTTCGTCGTCTCGAATCACAGCGGGCCGAGTTTCTGCTCTCCCAGCGACATTCCTCGCAAAAAGGCGGTGGCATGGCCGAGAGCAGCTTCCCCGGTAACAACCCCTTCGGCACATCACCCAGCGGCGGTAATTTGGCGACAAGTGGCATGCACAGGCTGGCAGAGGAGGAGGAGAACGACATCACCGCATCACCCACTGCTTCATCCTTCGCTCGATCCGGCATGGACAACACCCAACAACATCAACAACACGGTCAATTCGGCAACTTTGGCGGCTTCGGTGGCTTCCAGGAGTCGATGGACCGATCCCAGCCACCCAAGTCGCAATCCTCCGGGACCGTGGGTAGTTCGGATGTGCAGAGCTTCCCCAACAACTATAACATGAACAGACGCACCTCGGTGTCTGCCGAGTCACTGAACCCCACCTCGTCGCTCCACGACAATTGGACACCACCTTTTCATTACAAGTCCGCAGACCAACAGAACCGTCTGAAAACTGCCGTGTCCGGCAATTTTCTCTTCTCCCATCTCGACGAAGAACAGTCTAACCAGGTGCTGGGAGCGCTGCAGGAGAAGCCGATACCAACAAAGGGCATCAAGGTCATCCAGCAGGGCGATGTAGGCGATTACTTCTACGTCGTTGAGAACGGCAGCTTCGACATCTACGTCAACAAGTCCGGAAAACTGGAAGCTGGACCAGATGGGCTCGGCACCAAAGTAGGCACTGTTGGTCCCGGCGGCTCTTTTGGTGAGCTTGCCCTCATGTACAATGCGCCTAGAGCTGCCACTGTGATTTCCACCGAGGTATCTACCCTATGGGCTCTGGACCGTGTCACCTTCCGCCGGATTCTCATGGACAGCGCCTTCCAGCGCCGCCGCATGTATGAAGGCTTCCTCGAAGAGGTCCCGCTCCTCTCCTCTCTGACACCCTACGAGCGTTCTAAGATCGCTGACGCCCTCGAGACGCGCAAGTACCCCGCCGGCACAACCATCATCAAAGAGGGCGATGTTGGCGAGTCCTTTTATATCCTCGAGGCTGGTGAGGCCGAAGTGTATAAGCAGGGCATCGACAAGGCAGTCAACCGATACAAGAAGGGGGATTATTTTGGGGAGTTGGCTTTGTTGAATGATGCTCCGCGTGCTGCCTCTGTCATTAGTACTACTGAAGTCAAGGTCGCTACGCTTGGCAAGAATGGCTTCCAGCGTCTTTTGGGTCCCGTGGAGGGTATTATGAGGAGGAATGATCCGAGCAAGATGGGCTCGGATGAAGTGGATCCATTGGCGAAAGGCAGATAGAGAGGCAGCGGTGGCGAGACGATCATTGATCCGTTTAGCTCGAGCGTCACAATATCCCAGGTAGACTATCCTCGTTGGAGTCAGATGGATGTCATGAGCACCCTTCGCTGATTTGGGGCAGTAAGAGTGAAAATGGGGCAGGATTGGATGGATTGTTTTGATCGAACTTCCAATTGATGTGTTTTTCCATGCGGCGTCGTATGTTCCTACACTTTCCTACTATCACTAAACAGTCAATGCGTTGGGACTTTCTGTAGGCAGGTCTATTATATCACTGTCCAGTTTCAAGATGATAACTATGTCCATGTCTTAGGAACTCGCAGGTCGGATGTTGAAGATTGACTGCCTCAGCTGAGTTTCTTATCTGAGCTTTTAAATCAAATTTAAACTAACAAGACTGCTCTTCGGTTTCATCCGCCGTACCCAAGGCCCGCGTTCCGAATCATCATCCACTGGCTGTTCGTAATCAATAGACATTTTCTTCTCCCCTTTCTTACCTAACTAACTTAAAGTAGAGTTTTAAGACTCTCATCACGGGCCCGCCTAAACAGAGTCATGGGTTTCTTGTAATGGTACTGACTATTGTTTCTTACATTTCGAGACGACTCTCGGCTAACAAGTCCGTACTTAAAACTCTGCGCGTCGGGACCCGAAGCTCGCCTTCTAAATCACCATTATCTAATCCAAGGGGTAGTCTATCTTGCTGACAACGAGGTTCCGAACTCCACGCGACGCCACAGCGTTTTATGTGCAATTAAGCCAGTAATAAAAATTGTGTCCATCAGACCACTCGCAACAGTAGAGGTATACTACCATCTCCAAAGCTCATTGTTTTACAGATCAAGCTCGCTCCGACTCTTGCGTGCGTGCCCAACACTAGGGACCAAATGATGAAGCAGATGGGAAACCTGACGAATTGATCAGTAAGGCAACCACCTACTCAACGTAGAAACCTGAACCGGGAAAGGAACCGTCATATCACCCCCAGCAAGCTAACGCTTCTAGCTGTGAGCTTTGAATCTCAAAAATACAGAGAAAAGAGAAGTTAAACTGTGCGCTAATTGCCTATTCAGGATTAAGTCGAACCGCCAGCAGCAAGGTGAGCAGCGTGTACATCGAGCGCTGCATCCAACCCTGCGTCCTCGGGGTCGTAGGGATGAGAGTAATCACTATCAGCGTCACTGTCAGCGTTTCTGTCAATTTCACTATCAACGTCATAGCTGGGAGTCTTCTCGCGCCAGTTCTTCGAAGGTAAGCAGGAGCTGGCATATAAGGAGGAAGCAGGGGATATTTTGGGTGAGCAGGCTGGCGCTGAAATGTTGGTTGAGCAGCACCGACTTGGAGGATGAGCGTTCGTGGAATGGTTGAAACTGGCAGTCTTTGACCCACTGTAGATGAGAGCCGTAACGAACGCAAAGGCCCTTAGTACGCAGCAATTCGCGCGGTCCGGGTTGTAAGGGAACGAGCTCGCTCTGAAACTGAAGAAGTCGTCTGAGGAGCGGGACGCGGAGCCAGGCGGTGAATGTTGATAGTGTCAATGAGAAGAGTCTCATCTGGACCACAAAGAGCGTTGCCGTAACTGCTATCGGAGTTGCTGTTGGTGAACTCAATATCGTTCATGTTGGCGGGCGCGGACGAGGGTATGGCCGCGTTCATCATCTTGGCTGCGGAGAATGAACCAGAGGCTTGTTGACAAGAAAGCTGCTTTACCACCTGACAGAATTCAGGTCAGGTGTTTGGTTAATCCAATTGTTGTGAAAGCCTATCACGCAGTGTGTTGTTGAACCCTTTGCGGAAGAACTGAATCGTGCAAACGTCTTGCCAGTCGTCTTGTTCTCCACCTTGCTGTCCCTTGGTTTCAGATAAGAGTCGTTCAACGCGCGCAATATAGGCAGTAAGAGAACTTCCTGACGGAGCGAACTAACCTTGTCATGTGCACACTCCACCTTATGCGGATCTTTGTATATTTGCTATGGCTGCTTAAGAATCATCGCGTTGTACTTATCGGCGGAGTCGCTCACGAAAGCTTGCACCTAGGGCTCGAGATTCATGAACACATAGACGTATTTCGTAGCAGCGTCACGTATTACAGATCCATCAACGAAAAGCTTTGTCTTGATCACAGCCAGCCAAGTACGATATTGGTGAGCCTTTCCACCGGGTTTGTCAGGATGTGGGAGGGGAGGCTTCGGGCGCTGCGCAGCGACTTGCACGCGGAGCACAAGCTCCCCGGCTTGCTCATGGAGGTGCTGCTTCAGAGTTGCAACCGTGTTGTTACCGTGTTGCTACCATGTTGCTGAGGGGTTTATATTCAGCGGTGAGTGAGGTGAAGACCCTTCATATTGTAGGTTTGAACAGAAGAAAAAGAAGAAGTAGGGGGCTGCTGAGTAGCAGCAGAGGAAGCCATTTTAATTATCGCAATAACTGTAGGTGGGCAGGTAGCGGGTCTAGGAACTGGTTGGCTCACGCTCTGACCTCGCGCTGCGCCTTTTGGTGGCAGAGCCAAAATTGTGAGGCTACCTTTAGGGTGCATAGCCATAATAGAATCACCTACCTACTTACCCACTGTGAGGCCAAAAGCGAGAACAAGAACTAGAAATCTAACCGGTGATTTTTATGTTATGTGACGAACGAAACAATACACAAATATGTTGGCGTTACGGGGAGCGTTTGAACAATAGGTGAATTAGTGCAAGCTATATAAAGGTGGTGTTGGAAGGAAGGCCAAACTAGGAACAAATGGTGACAAAGGTGGACGTAACCTCACTAATTGTTCAGTAAGACATCTACGTGACCAATGTAGAACTTAAACTAGGGCACGAACCCCTATAGTAATAGCAACCCTTCTGTTATCCAAGCGGCAATACTGGCAAATGTGGATCGATTAATAGTGGTATAGTTAGATAATGAAAACTCTATATAGATAGATTGGAATAATATAAGGGAGAGCAAGAGGCTGAGGGTTTGGACTCTAGTAGGCAGAGGGACACTTCTCTAGAGTTAGGTTTGCTCTACTCTAACATTGATGGCACGTATTCATAATAGGCCCGATTGGGAACCAGATCGCACATTAAATTACACGGCTATTTTTATTCTTATCATTGTTATTAATGCTGTTATTAATAATATTTTTTTTTATTGTTATTTTTATTGTTGTTATTATTGTTATTATTATTGTTATTATTATTGTTATTATTATTGTTATTATTATTGTTATTATTATTGTTATTATTATTGTTATTATTATTATCCATTTTGCGGAACCAAACAGTCCTCAGTCCTTCCTATGCACCATCTCCAACTCGTGAATTGCGTCTCATTTCTATGCACTGCTGCCTGCTGCATCCAATCTGTTGCCTCTCAAATATCTGGACCGCTGCTGATTCTGCCCGATCTTTCCCTAATTTCTGCGATTTCGCTGCGCAGCTCTTCTTCCTCTCTTGCAAGCCGCGGGGTATGCTTCGTGGCAGCACCATTCGAGAGAGTATGCCGTACGGTATCGCTGTTTCCCGGCTGTTCCGAGGTCCTGTAAATATGCCGAGCATGACCAGAAATACAATATGGAAATTTGAAAAGAAGATGGCATTCCCTTGTTTCCCCTGAATTCCAGACTCTCCGTTTCGGCCCTCTCCGCCAGCATTAAACTCATTACCTGCGGTGCTTCACGACGGTCGTCACTTAATTGAGGGGCGGGAGAAGACTGCCATGGTGGCAGCCACGTGCTTGAAGGTCTAGACCGTTCGCTGGTCTGGACCATATCCAGTCCGTGCCAGTCCGTGCCAGTGCATCCTCGACATCAGCCCACCTTTGCCCATCTTTGCCCACCTTTGCCCACCTTTGCCCATCCGCAGCGTTACCGTTCCCCCACCATTGTTGTTCTCGCCAGCTCCATCTGATCCCTCTACGAAATCCAGGTTGGCTGCATCGCGCTGCACCACCGGGACCATGTACTTCTCAGCAGCCAAATCCTCTCACTTGGCCTCTACTGCGCTAGAGAACTGCTCAAGGCCCAAAGCTTCTTCATGGACGTATTGCTATAATGCTTTCTCCATGCGCTAACGCTCCTCGATCTCCAACTTCAATGACTTCGTCGACTGCACCGCCTGTGTCTCAAGGCCCAACAATGTACACCCTCAGTAAAATCCTCACCCGCCTTGGCTTGGAACGCTATTTGGATACGTTGGTTGAAAACGGTTTCAGTACTTGGGAGACAGTACTAGACATCACAGAGGAGGACTTGACCCGGCTGAACTTCAAACTAGGCCATCGTCGTACTCTACAGCGCGAAATAGCAACATACCGTGGCCTTCCGCCTACATACTCTCTGGAGGGGGACATCACGCTCAATTCAATCTCTTCTGCTTCAGCTTCTGTACAGGAAGCCTTGTCGAGCCAAGACGGTGACCCAAGTGGTCGTGAGAAGAGGAGATACCGGCGACACCCTCGCCCAGACCAGAATGCCCCCAAGAAACCAAAGACAGCTTGTATGCATTTTGGGCCAAGGGCAGTTGCTGCAGTTATCTGACTCATGCGCAGATGTAAACTTTGCCGATCATCTCCGGACGGACCCCATCATAGCCTCACTATCCTTTGTAGATATAGCAAAAGAAGTAGGCCGGAGATGGCAAAATCTGCCAGCAGAGGACAAGCGCATATGGGAGAGCCAGGCTGCGCGGGCCACCCAGGAGTACGAAGCCCAGATGGATGAGTATAAGAAAACTGATCTCTACCGGCAATACCAAGTGTACTTAGGCGAATTCAAGGTTCAACAAGCCCAGCCAAAACACTCAAAACACACAGTCAGTGCTTCTGGACCTGGTGTACAACGACAGGCTTCAATGGAGAGCCGTAGTGTGTCAGACAGTCCAGTGCCAGTGGGTTCTTCTGTGGGAACAGAGGCAGAATTATGCCATAACGCCCTTACCCTTGCTTTCAGTGAGCTGGTATCTCTCAGAGGTGAGATAGTCAGTAAAAGCATCCAGCTATACAACGAAAAGAACTTGCCTCCAGAGGATCTGACTCGCCGAGCCATGTACGCTTTCATTAGGGGGACAGGATCATTTCTCTACATATGGACGTATTCGCAAGCTGACGAGATCCTTGACCGGATATATCAGTCTGAAAAAGCCGTGGATTCCGTGACTCTTGCCGAATGTTTTATTGTTGCTGGAATGGGTGCCTATTATGATGATGATGATGATGATGATGATGATGCCTTTACTGACCATATCCGAAATGCATTATATGCATCAGGTACATTACAATTCGATGAGAAGAGTGCTAGAGTCGACTATCCGCGAACAATGCGACTGTTGCTCTCAATGTCCTTCTATGCTTTGCTGAAAAAGCATACAAGCGCACGATATTTGGTCGGTGAGTTATGTTTCAACACCTTGTATAGATCAGCCCACTCACATCTTGGCAGCTGCTGGCCTGCAGGTCGCTCGCTGGAAATGCCCCACGCAGCAGCAGTCCCTACTCAGGAATGACACAGAAGGGTGGAGAAAGGTATACCGCAGTTTGGTTTTTATGGACTGGTAAGTTCGAGGTCGGGCTGGTACCACGAATACATGGCAGACTGACGCCTACAGCTGGTTGTCCTATACCCTGGGTTACATTTCGGATGTTTCCGCAAGAGATATTGCCGTACGTTCCCAGCCGTTCCTATACGGGCCTGTCTTACTCACTTTTCCAGTATGCTTGCGCGCCATATGCGGACTCGACTACCCTCGAAGAGGCTATACATGCTCTAACGAGCAAAATTGGGTTGATTTCAGCCGAAATTGCGAGAGCAATGGTCTCGCCGGATTTGACTACTCGCGAAACCATCACTCCGCTTAAACGCAAGTTAGAAACTTGGCGAAATGAAGTGCCTGACATGCTGCAAATCTCAACCCTTATGGTCAGCGACACACCACACCTGACTCTGTATCAGAGAAGATCGATGCTGTTGGTTCATGTAAGCTATCGGTATATTTTCTCAATTTGGTTATTTGATTACTCACACCATCATAGACCTTGTACTTTAGTGCTCTCATGCTCCTGTATCGTCCGTTGCTACTTGCTGCTGCAGAGGCCCAATTCAGCGCCGACGGAAACACACGGTCTCCTGATTTCTTGTTCGATGAAGTGAGAAACTTCAAGAGCGAATGTTTTGATGCCGCCCAGCAAGTGGCGCAGGTCTTAAGTCTTATTTCCTTTGGCGGTACCCTTACTAAGCGGTGTTGGATGATCATGTGAGTGTTGACACGTTGGTCAAGAAACTTAAATGCTGATTCAAGGATGCAGACACTCAGCCTTTTCCGCCAGCATTGTTCTTCTCTTCCATGCAATGACTGTACTTTTGGAAGGCTCACCTAAGGCTGCTGACGAAGACCTAAAGTACACCAGTGGCTGTCTTGAAATCCTTGAAAAATGTAGCAGCGAGGAAGCTGTTGCTGCCACATACTTTCGTATGCTACGACCATTATACGAATTCATCCGCGACACCCATCAGCGGTCGATGGCCAAAGTGAAAGCGAGCATATTCTCGCTGGTTCTTCCCACAGATGATACTCCGCTCAGCCCGCCTGTGCCCGTAACGAAGGAGGAAATGAGACCCATTGCCGGAGAACTTTGCAGTCTTATTACAGATCCGTTTGGACGGGCGCAGATAGTAAGAGACGGAATGACGAGGAGGATATTGAATGAGGATGGGTCTCGCACTGTTTTTTGGTGGAGGTAAACGCAGACCAAATCTCTATTCGGCTAGAGTAGGAACTCATCTCAGTCGTCCGGCCAAACGGCTCAGCTCATTGCCAACATGCCGAAGTTACCTTCGTCTTTGAGATCCCTGGCAATCTAGCACGTCTTCCCCATATCCTCACACCGGTCATACAGATTACAGCCTTCACCGTGTACCACACTTCTAGCCAAAGAAAGAGTAGGGCGCGGTTCAGTGTGTTTTGGAAACCTGAAGAAGTCACGGGCACATCAGAAAATAATTTGCCTCGTACCTGTCCAATATATGCCACAAGGGTTCCTTTTTAAGCTTTCATCACGTTGTCACGCGCCACTTGGGTGATTCCAGAATGTTTATCCACAAATAACTGGAATGAGGAAGTGACGTGTCGTCAGGTTACGGTCTACTTACCGAGGTAGACATTGGAAGAGCAAGAAACATATGAACACTGAAATACACCAGTGGTTACGGAAAGCCCGACACGAGTGGTACAGTCGATGAGAAGGAGTGTGGCCGGTCGCAGCAGTCAAAGAATTGCTCTCGATAACGTTGAACTCAATCTCCGATCTGGAACCACCAGAGTGCTCCCACTACCAATGGTACACTCAAGGGGAATGGCGGTGGCAGGTTCCGATCGTACTTATCGCCGCCCGACTTGCGCCCAACTGCCGGAATCTCCTTGGTTCCAATGCCAAACGCATGTTGTCCAGGGACTCGCCATGTTCATGCTTCACCGCTGCGTGGGTGCCTTGACCTTGCTCGTGGTATGACGGGTGCGGTGCATTAGATTCAGTCGAAATATTGTGCATATCTTCAAAGCATGGCCCCTGCGGCAGTCCATTTACCACGAGTGCTTGTAACCATGTCGGATGCGAGCAACTCCGCTTCAGACCGTTGCGGCATGGGTGGAGCGAGGCATGGTACACAAACCACGAATATTGATGCAGGTTCTGCGTACGAATACGTCTACTTGGTAACCGTCGTTCGTCCTTACTATCTTACGCTCTCATATTTTCTCCTCCTTTCCTGCTACCCTAATTGAAGAACCTCGTTTCTCGCTCAATACCTCCCATTTATTCCCTGGTTACCGTGGTACGGATAGCTGTGGCACCCACACTGGCAAATAGCAGTGAGCTCGCAATCTACCAGCTTACACTGTTCATGTTTGAAACATTGAGCAGGCTATTATCTTGGGAGCAGCTGATGTTCGCAGCATCATGCTCCACGAACAATGCAGGGACAGAGAATGGAAGGGTTTAGGGTTTCGGCTTGCCAGAGCGGTGCATATCGAGCTCCAAGTTTATAAGCCTCGAGTGCTTCCGTTGTTTTCGGACATACTCACCCTCATCTCAAAGAAAAACCTCGACGGACTTTGACACGAGTGCACTCACACCTGATTGGAGACATACCTTTGAATTCTTTGGATTTCCAGCCAAACCTCAACGACACTGAAACAATCATGACTGCCACACTCGCCTATGCAGCTCCATTCGGAGCCTCCACGCTCCCCTGTCACAGCTACATCAACGGGATCCTCGTAGCCCAATGTCCGTCATGTGCGGGCCATCCTACCCAGTGGGTTCCTTCCCGTCTCCCCGATTCACGTGATAATAACTTAACATATTGCAGATATCGTGGCTCCAAATGCGCGGCATGTGATGGCACAGGGACAGTTAAACACTACTGCAGCCACTGCGGGACGAACCATCAAAAGAAACTCCCTTCCAGGAAGTAGCAGAGGTTCACTGTAAATGCTCTGCATCCCTAACGGCGGTCTTTCAACCCTCACTGCTCAGTTGACTTGCTCACGACCACAAGAATGCGAGGGCGATAAGCACAGGAACTTCTCTAAACCCCTGGGCCTTGGACGAAGTACTAACACAAGTGTGAGGCCTACTGTTGATGTCGAGCTGGTTTCGATCAGACATGCTTTCCGGTTAGCGACTCACCGGTTTTGGACTCATTATAGGGAATTATCACGATATATCTTTTTATACCATAGCGGTTCAGCATTGTACCTATATCAAGTAATGTAATCGCTCTCGTGGGGGGATTTCTACTCCTCTCCATTCCCTCGAGGAATTAGCATTGTCACATGCACTATCTTATGGCAAGACTCGCTCACTTCGGTACGTTCAGGGGCCAAAACTGTCTCGTGAGCCTTACGCGGCCATGTCGTCATGAGATTTAGCATTGTACAAGGGGTACAGGACTGTGACAGTGCAACGGCCGAATATTCGCTCAGCATACACCGACCGATAAATTGACCTCGAGGAATCGAGGCGCAGGATGAGTTAGTGTGGTTAGTCGAAGCGTAGAGTGCTTCTATTACAGCTGAGTTCTGCTGTTTCCTGTTTGATTTATCGTTTTGGATTGAATACGTCTTAAATATCCCCATTCAACATCTCATTCTATTTCACTATTACTGCAGCAGCCTAGATTCTTGGCTACCGAGATGTTTCGATGTTCTGAGCTTTTCCGTGCCCGAGACTCAGGGCATTGACGCACTACTGTCGTTCACAACAATGAATTTAAGGCGCCAGTTCGCTGGGACCTGTTTCCGGTCTGAGAATATGCAGATCTATGCATCTCGATGACCGTGACCATGGGACCGGTCTAGAATGGAATAGACTGTCTGCTCTTGGTTCTTGCGTCGGTTCGGTTTTTGCTTCGCTTACCTTTTAGCTGTCTACAACGCAATAACCTCGAATACAACTTGATTGTTCTCACACAACAATCCTTAGTAGAATCCCTTTGGGTTACCTGTGATATTATTATTATAATTCAATTTAACGTGCTACCTGGTTCCCAATCGGTCTATGAACACGTAATATCAATATAGAGCAAAGTAAACCCGAAACCAGAGAAGTCTCCCTCCAACATCCTAAATCTTTGCCTTTTCCTCAACCTAAATCATTCTAATATAGCTATGGTGAGTTATTTCACCAGCTACTAGTTGCTGTTCTCTATCTGCCAGTGCTGCCGCTCAGGAAACAGAGAGGTTATTATGACACGGCCTGAGTTAGTTGGAAGGGACCCAGTCCCCTATATTCTCTTTTGTAATAGCCCTTGCAACTTGGAGGTGTTCCAGAATGTTTGTTTCTAGGAGCCATTGCGCAGCTGCGCTTGCCGTTCCCTTCTCCTTCAACATCTCCGGAAACTCTGTAGTGCCTGTCTTTAAAAGAAGATTCGCACGGAGCTGGATGCAGTTGGGGCAGAATGCCAGGATATATTGGAGAGTTTGCCGTTTGGTCCTACATGGACAGCCTGGGGTGATTTCTGAAACTCCAATCCACGCTAGCCAGTCATTTAGTCCAAGGACCTCAGTAGGAAGTACAAAGACTGTAGTTGCTTCATGTTTAGGAAGAACGTCATAGAGATATAGCGGTTAGCTTTCCTATCCCCCACCCAGGTTGCTGCATTCCGGTCAGCTTTATAGGCTTCCCGCTACTATCTCTCGTTCCATGCCGCCAACACTGCCTTGCCGATGGCTATATATTTGCGGTAGCCCTGGACTATTCTGCCTTGCTTTGATCTAAAGCCAGCTTTTTTAACAACTTCATATTTTTTCAACTGCCTCTCACGTTCTAGGTCGAAGCTGATCGATTCTAGTGGCAGGTTGTTCAATCTGGCGGGTAGGACGTCCGTTTCTGTAGCTCTTTCCAATTGTAAGGATCTGGCGGTTGATCATTAGAAGCTAGGTTTAAACGGAGTTGATGTAAGCAGAATGAGGTGAAGACTGGGTAGTGAACAGGC
The DNA here is from genome assembly GCA_010093945.1 of Delitschia confertaspora ATCC 74209. Classification (NCBI taxonomy): domain Eukaryota; kingdom Fungi; phylum Ascomycota; class Dothideomycetes; order Pleosporales; family Delitschiaceae; genus Delitschia; species Delitschia confertaspora. Next base: position 1,031 of record ML994383.1, on the reverse strand, counting down.
TGTATTGTTCTGGTGATCATGTTCTGTCTTGTCCTTAGATCCAATGAACTGTTGAGTATATATACATGTATTGTATGCTGGGTATGACGGCTCATATGCTTGCATAGGTTGGGTAGGTTGTCATGGGTAGGTTGTCTCGAGCAGGTTGAACCACTTCGTAGTGAATAATAAATACGTGAGTGGTTAATAACTCTCTCGAGTCGCTTAGTCACTAGTGCGCGGAGGATATCTACTCAGGACTTGCTGCCCACCCCTTCCTCCTTCTTTTCCAACTCTTTTCTTCTCATAAAGTTAGCTACTTGGGTAATCAATATAATAACTGAACTTCTCTTGCGCAACACCGTGACACTGAGTCAGTAGCAAGTTGCTCCTACCATATGCAATCTCAGCTTACAGTTGAATTACTAAAGAACTATGTACATGAGAGCGTGAACTGATAGTCGTAAAGTCTTTGTAGCGCTAACCAAATCGAGCACGAGATAATGATAATCGAAAAGCTGCTCCTGAGGACTTCTTTGAGCTCTAGCCTATTACGCGAATTTCTCTAGCTGCTATTCTATAAGGCTTGGCCCATAGAGTTGTTGTAGAGGTTGAACGAAATGGATTCGATACCGAGCAAGAAGCTCTACTCACGGAGCCTATATATAGAGTGCAAGCACTAAGGCTCGCTTAAGTACATGCTAACCTAATCAGCTCATATCATATGCTGTACCAAGCATGATAGGAATCATTATTTATTATTTATTTTATTTATTTATTCGGTTTAACGTCCTATACGAGTCAGAGACTATAGGAAGACGAGAAGGATATCCTTCTAGTAAAAAAGAGGGGGGGGCCGCGAGTGGTAATCTAGAGAAATACAAGAGATAATGAGGATCAAGTCCAAGTATGTAAAAACAAAAGAAATAAAAAGAAAGTGCTAGCAGTTTTTTTTTTTTTTTTTCCTCCTAGCAGGCTTACCATGCCTCTTCATCCTCTCCTCCTTCATCCTCTCCTCCTTCATCCTCTCCTCCTTCATCCTCTCCTCCTTC
>ML994382.1:0-14710 GCA_010093945.1 Delitschia confertaspora ATCC 74209 | reverse complement strand
TCTTTTGTGCCATCTACTTAAGAGCGTGCCAAGGCAACAAGGTGGTTTAAACCACTTGGTATCGCATTGAGGGACAACAGCATACTGTCCTATCTGGTATCACAGTCCCTTTTGCCGCCTACTGAATCATCATGTGGTTCCCTTAATACCTAGTCCTAATTTTACAAACATAACCCACTTTAAGGCCTTTGAGCAGCAGCATAATATTAGCAATGGCGTTTTAAGATAATGAATATGGCCAAGTCTCTCTCATACCTCATCATCATGATTCTGTATCCACCCAGGTTTCCTGATCCTGGAGCCTAGTATCTAGTACTTAGTAGACGCTATCAAAGCTCTGTATTCGTCAACTGTTCTCATGCAAACGGGAAATCATTAAAGTCCTACTTGGAAATTCCGCGCTTCTCGCTCTCGGAGTAGAATATGAGCATACGCCACAACCTCTTAACCAGGTTCTCGGCTTCTTCATCTAGTGCCTATGATAACCTGTTAGTAACAAAGACACCATAGCGGGGAAAATAATGGAGAGAAGGCAAACTTACTCCCTCCAGCTCTCCGATCAACTCCTGTGGACCTTTCCTATTCCTCAAGTGCTCAATCACAACATCCACCAACATCTCCTCTTGCACACCAAGAAACTCGACTATCTTGTTCTCGACGAAGCCCTTTAAATGGTCGTTGATGATGCTCTCATCGACGAAATCCCAAGCGACATCCCACTTGAACAGGTCCTCAGTGCTCGTCGGAATATCATTAGCAAGTTGCTTCTGTGCAGCCTCACGATCCTCCTCAGGGTACTCGGCGGTGGGGTCGAATTTGATGGGCACAAACTTGCGTTTCTGAGCAGTCTCGGTGACGTCTTCATCTTCAAGGAGGAACTCGACCTCAGCGGCAGTGCGACGTGGTTGAGCAGCAGCCTGGACTTTCTGGGCGGCTGCACCGAGGGACATCTTGAACCTGGTGGGCTCAACGGGGGCAGGTGCAGCCTGTGCAGGAAGACGGGATGAGAGCTCTTCCGCTTGTTGCTCGAGGAAGGTGTCGGCCATGCCACGGGCTTCGGCTCTCTTGCGCTCCTCCATGGCCAGCTCGCGGGACTCGGCTTGGCGGTCTGCGTGGTCCTGGGCGGCTTCCACGGTACGGGAGGCAGTTCTATTCCGAGCCCACAGGGTGTGATCACGATAATAGTCGTCGGCCTTCTTCTCGGCCTCAACATCGTCGTCATACTCCTTCAGTTGCTGAGCCATCTGCTCTTTGCGTTGCTGGAATTGTGCATCCTCCTCCTTCTGTCGCTGATCCTCACGCTGAAGGGCGGTACCGCGATTCTTCTCTCGCTTCAACCAAGTCCTCTCTGCATCGGCAAACGCCTTATCCAGCTCCTTCTGGCGCCTGTCTTTATGGCGACGCTCGAGTTCCGAATCACTGGCCGAATCATCCTCGTCCTCGCGGGGAGTCCAGCTGGTACCTGTCGTGCCTCCGTTCACAAAATTTACTCCGTCTTGGTAATCCTGGGGAATTTGAGCACCTTTGAAACCCTTGGGCCCACTAGGTGCGCCTTGAACACCCCGACCTCGAGGTCCTAGTGGAATTGCGTTTGCACTTCCTCCAAATCGTCCAGTATTATCTGTGAGTGGTGGCGATGCTAAACGAGTTGTCCGTAACCCGTTCCTTTCGCGTTCACGAGCTTCCATCTCCTCTTCTCTACGAAGGCGTTCCAAGTCGCGACGATTGCTGCGATCTCGGAACGCCGCAATCTCTGCAGCAACAGTCTCCCGCTGTGCAGCTGGGATATCAGACAGTTCGTCGTCGGCAGATAGGGGAATAGTAATGACTTCAGCGTTAAGGGCTTGAGGGTCCCTGTACTCTTGCATTGCGCTGTCTCCGTCGTGGTCGCGCATAGCCAAAGCTTGAGGGTTGCGGAGACTCGCAAGGACACTGTTGAGGGTCTCCTTTGCGGAGTCGATACGGAATTGGGCGGCGGCTTCGTCTTCCTGACGCCGGGCTTTCCATTCATCGGCGTACCGAAGCGATGCTTCGTCGACCGACACCAACAATGTGCTGGTTTTGAGTTCCCCCTCTTCGGTCCCTTTCTCCTTGGCTTCTTTCTCCTCGTGCTGTTCCTCCATCTTCACATCCGGCTCGTCCTTCACTTCAGCCTTCACCTCTGAATCCTCAGCCTTCTCCTCGGTCGCCACAGTCCCAGGCTTCTCAACAGGAACCTGGACACCCTTGAGGACCTCAGCAGCAGTCTCCAGACTCTCGGCATCTTCATACTCCGCGAAACCAAATTTACAAGGCTTGTTGTTGGCATCCGTTACTCGAACCCATTTTCGCAGGTTGCCCACAGAACGCAGAATTCGCTCAACCCCTTCATCATCTCCAACGCCTTCGGTTATGTTCCCAATGTAGATCGTACGAGCAATCTCCTCTTTCGTTGGTGGTATCAGCACTTGATTAGCCTCCCTTCCTTGTTGTCGTGAATCGCCTCCCCTGTTGTCGTGTCCCATGCCCAGACCACGGCGTTGGTTGCCCGAATCTTGTCCGCTCTCTCTGCGGGCGCCTTGAACAGCGTCGGTGAGGCGAATGACTGGAGCACTGAAATTGATGTTGGGGGGAAGGTTTGGCGTCTGAAAGTTCGGAAGACCTCCTGGACGGCCTGGGAGCTGTGGCGGGCCTTGAAGGCGGGCTGGTGGAGCGACACCTGGAGCAGCGACGGGCGTTGGAGGAGCACCTGAAATACAGTGTGAGAACATGAACTGTTGAGAGAAGAGTAAGAATTACCCATTCCTGGTGGTGGACCCATGCCTGGAGCCACGCCAGGAGGCGCGCCAGAATAGCCTGGAGCGCGGCCGTATTGCCCCGGAGCTTCATCGGTTAGTTTTCATAGCAAAGGGTGCGCGCCCATGAATGGAGATACTTACGAGGGTAGTTGTACATGACAGCTACTGTTGTAACCAGGGAAGATACGAAGAGTAAGATTTAGTAGTAAATAGTACTAAGAACTTGAAAGATTGGAGTAGTCGGTGAATTCAATGCGTGAGAGAGGACGAGGGTGGTGGGGTGGAGCTGGGAGAGAGAGTTGTAGAGGCAGGCGGAGATAGCTTAAGGTGAAGCCGACTCCGGATTAACGTATCGCCGAAAGAATTTCCTCTCCGGCCGCCGCGCCCTGGACGGCCAGCACCTCCTTCACCTTCACCCTGCGACTATCTACGATTACATACCACCACAACCTTTATTTCAGGCTTCTTTTCGGATTGTTCCTATATCAATTGGAGCAGCCCTTCTAACTACTGCCGTCCACCCATCCGCCCACCATGGGCTCCCGCCAGCTCGGCGGGCTGCTGCTCCGTCCTTCCCCTCTCCTCCGCACCTTCCAACCCTCACTATGGAGATCCGTCAGCACTCAAGCACCCTCTAAACCCTCACAAGACGCCGCCTCAAAGCCACAGTCTATGCAGGAATCCCAAGCCGCGCTCGAGAACCTTGTATCCAGCACCTCCGTGCGCAGCCCATCCTCGTCTGACGAATTGAGCGCGGCCTTCCGCACCCCCAATCGCCGCTACGGCGAGGGCTTCATGACTTCGAATAAGCGTCACAGCCTTTCCCGTGGCTTAAACTTCGACCGCATGGCCGATCCAGCTTCCGGCGCTCCTGGGGCATTTGGAAACACGCCAACACCCGTTGTCCCCCGTCAAGAGCCCGAAGTCTACCCTCGTCTGAACGCCTCCACTGGTCGCAGTATCGAGCTCAATGATCGGGGTCGCGACCTTGTTCGAGGGCTGGGTATGCTGAATTCCTTGTTGGCGAGGAACCAGGTCAAGCGGGATTTCAACAAGCAGAGGTTCCATGAGCGTCCTGGTTTGAAGAGGAAGAGGCTCAAGAGCGAGAGGTGGAGGAGGAGGTTCAAGGATGGCTTCAGGCAGGTTGTTGGAAGGGTCAGTGAGCTGACTGCGAAGGGTTGGTAGATGTCGTTTTTCAACGCTACTGGCGACGACATGGCCCGTAACACTCAGGTCATATGGGCATACCCCCGAGGACAGCGAACGGTTTAGGGATTCGCAGAATTTCGAGTATGTAAGATATTGTAAATGTTTCAGCATTCGTAAGGGTTGCCTGGGGACTATGATCATATGGCAATAGAAATGCAGACTGCTCATACCTATATACACTATACTATGGGAAAATGTACTATACCGTTCTTGCTTTTGCTGCACAATGAAAGAACCATCATGGATGGGATCATGCCTACCGATCCGTATTACTCTCCTTTCCAAGTACCTGAATTTACTACAGATGGCCAGATACAATAGTGCCATCTTCCTGGACCAGAACCTCATAACGCGCGAGCAACCCTACCACGGACAGGGCTCCGAAATGGAACCCGATCTTGCAGTCATATCTACATCTACATCCATATCCAACTGTGCTCCTCGGTTCCCCCTCCTCATCCCTTCTCAAACCTCCTTACGCTAATCCTTCTTTCCAACCCCATACCCATACCCTGTATACCCCTCACTCACAGTCGGCAGCCCATAACCCCCATTCCTCCCCATCCCCATCCCACTCCCTACCTTATCTCTCGCATACCTCCTCAACCGTCTCGGCAACTCTATACCCCTAAAATACGCTATGCAAACCGCTGCGGCGGCTCCAGCGCTAAGCAAACAGTACACCAGAGTGCTCATGTAAACATGACCACCCATCCCACTCCACCCCGGCGGCAGCGTCGTGCTTGGATACCACCTCACACTAAACCGCAGCGTCAGCGAGTCGCCAATAGAAACACGGGTTTGCTTTGTATGCGCAGACACACTATACGCCGCAGCCGCATCAATAGTCCCTGGCGTCACACTCCTCGGCTTCGCATGCACGAGCAAATTCAACTGGTTCGAAACGTGCAGATGGCTCAGCTGCAGCGTACCGGCCAGCGCGATAATCATGGGCGTGTAGAGTGTACTCTGGCTTCCCATGACCCCGGTTTGGCTATCATCGTCGACCTTGTATTCCCCTTCTTTCTTGACATAGCTGGAGAGGGAAGAGTGCGGGATGGGCCGTGAGGGGATGCGGCACGTTAGGGGGGCGTCGTTGTGGATGTAGAATTCGAGGAGATGGAAGAAAGGGTCCGAGATGAAGGGGATGGTACAGTTAATGTCTATGTTTATATGTGTCAGTCTTAGGGTATGGATTTTGGGTTAGGAAGCACACCTTTCTCAACGCCGAAGAAGAGCTCAAGAGGGCGGCCGGTTTCGTTGCAAGTCGGGAAGGGCGTGTATTGGAGTTGGCCCGAGGCGTCGGTTATCTAGTCGCATGGTGAGTCAGACATGATATGTATGACGGTAGTATTGCTATCTAGGAAGAAGGAAGATTGTCTCATCGAAAAGAGGGTTAGGGATTTGAGTTCGTACATGCTCGCCAGTTTCTCTGAGTGGAGGTCAGCAATAACCCACCAATAAATTACTCCTTCAGTTTATAGGAACATTACACCTATACAGCGAATGTCTAGGCGTATAACTCACATAGTTCTATTCAAACAGGTTACAGGAATCGCCTCCCCCGGCGCATAGCCAGCATTACCCTGTGATTGTAGAGGCTCCTGCCCAGACAGGGCCGCGCTAAGAGAAATCCAAAACGAACTTAAAGCAAGAAACGGAAGCCATATTGAATAGCATCCACCAGACACAGCACTGGTCGGCCAAGGGGAAAGCAACATGGTCAATAAACAGACGACATGTCGAAAGTTGACAGAATTACATTGATAACCATTCGGTCTAACCTCGGACATGCAGGATACAAAACTCACTTGCGTGATCATGTCTCCGCATAAGCCCCTGCACAGCTTAGTCATACTTCATGTCTTTATTCGGTTCCAAAGCTTTCCATTTCTATGTATGTCTGACTACTAAGACTATACGCAAAACCAAAAAAGCATTTCGCTTTCATACTTCGTAATAAGCCGTCTCTTTATAGGGCAGACTTCTTCTTGAAGGCGTTGATCAAGCCACTGGTGCTTGCATCGTGCTTGGTAGACTCGCCAGCCTCGTCGAGCTCGGCCAAGATTTTCTCTGTAAGAAACAAAGTCAGTATCCGACATGCAGGTTATATTCCCTAGGATTCCACTTACTGGCCAAGACTTTGCCGAGTTCTACACCCCATTGATCGAAGCTGTTGATGTTCCAGATGGCACCCTCGGTGAAGGTCACATGTTCATAGTACGCAATCAAGGCGCCCAGAGTAGCTGGCGTGATTTTATCCGCGAGAATAGAGGTGGTTGGCCTGTTGCCCAAGAATGTCTTGTGAGTAACCAGCTCATCAGGAGCACCCTCAGCCTTGACCTCATCCTCCGTCTTGCCAACCATAAGAGCTTCCGCCTGGGCGAAAAAGTTGGATGCCAGCATCCTATATCTTATTAGCATTATTCTTGATGGGATTTGGGCCGATTAGTGTCACTTACTTTTGGTGCTTGTTGTTTTCGATAGGGTTGTGGCTCTTAGCCGCAAGGATGAAGTCAGTAGGGATGAGCTTGGTGCCCTGATGAAGCAGTTGATAGAAGGAATGCTGAGCATTCGTGGCAGGCTCTCCAAATAAGATGGCACCCGTGGTGTAGTTGACATACTTGCCGCTACGGGTGATGGCCTTGCCATTGGATTCCATGGACAGCTGCTGAAGATAGGCCGGGAACCTGTGAAGATACTGATCGAATCTATGTTGACAGTTAGACAAGTAACAATCTGGGCCAGACACTTTTCACTCACGGAGAGACTAGATGCGTCTGAGCTCCAAAGAAATCAGAATACCATACGCTCAACAGACCACCTAACACCGGAATATTCTTATCAAGCGGAGTTTCCCGGAAATGTTTGTCCATTGCATGTGCACCAGCCAAGAACTGGTGGAAGTTCTCGTATCCGATATACAGGCAGACGCTAAGTCCAATCGCACTCCACACGCTGTAACGTCCACCGACCCAGTCGGAAAAGCCGAACATGTTCTTCTTGTCAATTCCGAATTTGGTGACTTCAGCCTCATTAGTTGACAAAGCCACGAAATGCTTAGCTATGGCTGATTCATCCTTGGCATGCTCCAAGAACCAAGTTTTAGCAGTATTGGCATTCGTGGTAGTCTCCGCAGTGGTGAATGTCTTAGACGCAACGAGGAAGAGCGTTGTCTCAGGGTCTGAGTCGCGCAATGCCTCTGCGATGTGTGTGCCGTCAATGTTGGAGACGAAGTGGAGTTTCAGATTGCGGTCGCCGTATGGCTTGAGAGCTTCGGATACCATTACGGGGCCCCTTTGGGATGGTTAGCCTTGCCCATGGTAGATAAAAGACATGCATACAAATCGGAGCCACCAATTCCAATGTTGATGATGGTGTTCATACGCTTTCCAGTGTATCCTTTCCAGTCTCCACTTCGTACCTGCTCGGAGAACTCTTTCATGTGTTCGAGGACCTCGTTGACGCCCTCAACGACACTCTTTCCGTCTACCTGCATTGGCTCGTTGCTGACATTGCGGAGGGCAACATGATATACAGCACGGTTCTCAGTGAAGTTGATCTTCTCTCCCGCGAACATATCATCACGGAGTTTCTCCAGATCTGCCTCCTTGGCCAGCTTTACAAGGAGATCAATGGTTTCTTCGGTGATGAAGTTCTTGGAGAAGTCAAAGAGGGTCTCGGAGTTGTCTGCATCGTTGTGGAAGATGCGGGAGAACTTCTCAAAGCGTTGGGGGTCTTTTTCAAAGTACTCTCTCAGGACGATGTCCTTGCCCAGTTGCTGGTGATGTGCTTGAAGGGCCTTCCACGCCGAGAGCTCCGAAGCCTGAGAGAAGCCGGGCATGATTGTGTGCGATGAGTTGCAAGAGAGAGGAGATGTTGTTAATAGAGAAATTGAGGGGTCTTAGAGGGAGGATGGTGTGAGACGTGATTCTGATGATAAAGGTTGATATTTGTGTTAGTGGGGTGTTCAGTGCTGAGGGTTGAAAGTTGAGTGTTGACGGAGCCCTGGTGTTGCAAGATAAACGTCAGAGGGTGGAGTGGAGGGGTAACCAAAGGGGCGTGCGTCAACGGGTGGGTTTCATGAACCTTCTCCGCGCGATATAAAATTAAACCTCAACCACCGGGAAAATATTATCTCAGCTGCATCTAACAAAAAGTCTACTTGCCATGATCCACAGTCTACATATCCTCGGAATTCAGCTGTCGTTTAGGCTTATCTCCTTCAAGGCCTGCAATACAAACCACCGGGAACTCATCATTATCCTCGGAGATGGGCTCAGACAGCAATGGTACAAGGCACTGTTGTAGTCACACTATGTATTGGTATCGTTTTGAATTGACTGCATAGTCGCACCGATTGTTCATGCCTCATGCCTGAATCATCAATGCCATGCCAACCGCTCCAACCGAAAAAGAAAAGCAGAACAGCTGTCTCCAGAAGCCTTGTGGAGAGTAGTAGCCTTTGAGAGTTAAGGTCATCCACGTTCAAACCCAGCGACATTTGGCCATTCGTCATTTGATCCAATGAGGTCCATATATTACTCGCACACGAGTAGTTGATTCTCAGTGAGCCTTCCCTCAATACTTCTGAAAGGCAGCAACCCTCGGTCATGCGGCTGTCAACAAAGACGAGAGACGTTTATCGCTCATTAACGTTCTCAAACGATGGGTCTTTGACGCTTCCACCGGCGTCTCCCAATCCAGCAACAGGCCTGTTGTAAGACCATCCCGCAAATTGTTGTTGCATGGTCTGAGAGAGCATGGGTCCATCGACGTACGAATCCGTAGGGGCTTCCGATGTGAACTCGCGGTCAAAGTTCGCAGTATCTTTAGCGTCAACCTATAATTGTTTCAGTAAATTGTTCTACTCATGCATCACCACGATGTTTATAGACTTACCACGTTGGGTTTGAAGCTTGGTTCATACTTTCGCTCCAACAGCTTCCGCCAGTCAATGCTGTGGAAGAAGTAATGAGCTTTGATCTCAGCCGCTCCCTTGGCACCCAGCCGTTTTTCAGCATTGCGGTCCAGCAGTCGGGTCAAAAGGTCACGCGCCGCTGGGGGCACGATCTCAGGGCCAGGGAAGTGAAGAGGCTCGGTAAGAATCTTCCGGTACATGTCGTTGGTGTTCTCATCGTAGAATGGTGGAAGGCCCGTCAACATCTCGTATAGGAGGACACCCAAGGTCCACCAGTCAACGCTCTTCGTGTAACCGACACCTGTAAGCAACTCTGGGGCCAGATACTCGGGTGTACCACAGAAAGCTAGAGGAGTATCAGCTAGTGTATATAGAATTGGAGAACCTAAACTTACTGTTTGTCCTATCTTCATCCTTCATATCTAGCTTGCAAAGACCAAAGTCGCACAGAGCAATATGGCCTGTATAGTCAAGCAAAATGTTCTCCGGTTTCAGATCACGGTAGATGACGTTGAACCCATGCAAGCATTCCAGGGCACACAAGAGCTCTGCAGCATAGAATCGTGCACGGTTGATATCAAACCGCTGCTCTTTCTGAAGGTGATGGAAGAGTTCACCACCATTTACAAAGGCAAGGACAAGATAGAGTTTCTCAGGTGATTGGAACGAGAATTTGAGTGGAACGATAAACGGGTTATTGATCTGAGCAAGAACCGAGCGCTCCGCAAGTGTGTGCGCAACCTCGGAGCGGGAGATGATGTGAGCTTTGCGGATAGTCTTAAGGGCATATATTCGGTGGGTATCACGCTTCCTGAAGAGTGGCTGTTAGCGAAAGTGTTAGAGATATTAACGGAGAATACGTACTGGACCTGCATGACTTTACCAAAGCTTCCCTTTCCAACCACTTTGAGGAGTTCGAAATCTTCAATTGACAACCGATCTTGGCGATTCTCCACAAAGTTAACGCCAACCTTCATGGAACCAGTACCATATTGGATCTCAATCCAGTCGGCACCGATTTGGCCTTGGGCGGTCTTCTCCTTTTCTTTCTCTTTTTTGCTCGATTTCGAGTCTTCGGGGTGTACTTGAGATTCTTCAAATCGGGGATTAACCTTGCAGGTTCCAATGAAGATGTCCTCATTCCTGCCTGCGTTTGGAGGGGCTGAAGGGTTGCGTATATAGAGAGAAATCGACAAATCAGTGATTCTCGAAACATCGAACTTGTACTGAGTGTTGCCGCCAGCCCATAGGGGATTTTCTGGAGTTCCAGAGACCGCATTGATAAAGACTTGCTGCTTGTCAAAGTCGACAAGGGCATAGGGCAGGTATTTCGAGGAGTAGCGGCCGTGAATAGTCGGGACAGAATTGATGCTGCCAGCAGCAGTCTGAGGGCGAGTAGTGTTGGAGTAAGAGCCGACGACGCCACCTTGATTCCGTGAAGATGAGTTTGGTCTCATGGACCCCGCTACTGAGAAACCCCCACCAGCGGAAAGAGAGCCTTGATGATGGGAAGTGCCGAACGCCTGTTCTGCTCCCGGTGGCAGCGAAAAGCCCTTGCCTTCATGGAGCGTTACTATCAAGATACCCGGCTTCAGAGGTGGTGGGGGCGGTGCGGCATTTGCTTCGCTCGCAGCTGCGGATGAGTTAGACTTGAATATCCATCTGAGATGACCAATTAACGAACCAATGCCCATGGGGTCCTTAGTTTCTGTAAGACTTGCATTGCTCGGAGTCGTAGAGGTCCTGGGGGTGGAGTCAGGAACTATGGTTGATGTGGACGAAGAGCGGCTGAAGGTATTGGCGAGGGGCGCGAGATGGGTCTCCTTGAGTTCTGGTCTTTGTGTCAGATCAAGACGCCAAGCGATATTCTGAGTACGCACTCTTTGTGAGTCTCCAAGACATGATTGCAACTTGCACCGGTGTTGCGATACAAGACAGACCAGCTGGGAGGTATTGAAAGGTTGAAGGTAGGAGGTGAGAAGAGGGTGGTGGAGTTGGAGTAGGAGCGGCGATAGCGGTCTACCGAGAGAGCGAACGTCACCAAGAAAAGAGAATCAGGGAAGAGGAGTATGCAGGAAATAGGATGAAGCAGTAGTCAACGCATACACATGGAGGGGGTTAAGGAGGCTGTGTAGGCGTGGCAAAGGGTCCTCTTAGTCGAAATAATGAGGGTTGAGGTCCCTGGGAGCAATGAGGGCGATGAGTGCCACGGGCCGTCCAAGATCCCCCCGCTACTGTTTGGGCTTGTGCCGGGCCAAGAAACGGGGGTTGTAGCCCTTGCTTATAATCACGTGATTACCCAATCGGAAAATCTCCGGGGACCCCACAGCAACAGTGAGCGTCAATACGAAGTACATCAGTGATCATTGACAGTACAATCCCCCTCACCCATTTCTCAATCATCACCGCCTCATCTGATTTGGAACGCCCGTTAGCTGCCACTGTAGAGTGACACAAGTGGGGATACGTCGTCAAACCTTCTGCACGTCTGCATCGATATATGAAGCCGTGCCGTGGCCATCCCTCGTAACACCAACCGCTTGTACTCTTTAACAGGCAGCCTCAGCACAACACCGTTGAAGACGTTTTATATACATACAGTACCATTCCATGAATTTGCATTTCGTGCATCTGGCTATACCTCTACCCGTCGACCACGAGTGAAGCGATCCAGTCCAGGACTAAAGAGCGGTTACCAGCCCTCTCGCGGCCGGTTTTGTTGAGCGGGCGTTTTAACCGCCTCGACCGCTGCTCAACCTACCGTGACGTGGGCAGCTTTATTTCCCGTTCTCTAAGATGGGCTTGATAAAGAAGAAAACAGCGTCCCGTGGGACTGAGGGAGGTGTCAAGTACGTTTGCGATGTGTGCTCGTCGGACATTACTTCCACAGTAAGTCCGAGGTTCTCTTATATACCGCATGCTTGCCCCGCAATCACTATTCCACATTATAGATCATTAATAACTTATTTTTATCCATCAGGTCCGCATACGATGTGCCAGCTCGGTTTGCCATGAGTACGATCTCTGCGTACCTTGTTTCGCCGATGGCAAGTCTTCCCGTGACCATGATCCACGCACACATTCGTTTCAGGTTATCGAGCAGCACTCTATACCCATTTTCACTGAGGATTGGGGCGCGGATGAAGAGCTAGCGCTCCTTGAAGGAGCGGAAACGTATGGCCTTGGTTCGTGGGCGGATATTGCGGACCATATCGGCGGTTTCAGGACAAAAGACGAGGTCCGGGACCACTACATCGACACCTACATCAACAGCTCCAAATTCCCGTTACCAGAGCATGCTAGTCCGCATGACACAACACTGAGTGATCAAGTGCCGCGGGATGTGTTTCAGGCAAGGAAGAAGCGTCGGATTGAAGAGAGGAAAGAAGCTGCTAAGAACGCGCCCCCCGCTACACCCAAACAGAAGCCAACCGCCAGTGTGCCCGCCTGCCATGAGGTGCAGGGTTATATGCCAGGCCGTTTGGAGTTTGAGACAGAATATTTCAATGAGGCCGAAGAAGCCGTGCAACATATGCAATTCGAACCTGGAGATGGCGTCAACCCGCGAACCGGAGAAAGCGAGCCCGAGATGGATCTGAAGATGACGATAATGGAGATCTACAATTCGCGCCTTGACGCGCGAGTGGAGAGAAAAAAGATCATATTCGAGCATAAACTGCTCGAGTATCGCAAAAACGCAACAGCGGATAAGAAACGGACAAAAGAAGAGAGAGATTTGCTTAACAAAGCCAAACCATTTGCAAGGATGATGCAACATGACGATTTCGAAGAGTTTTGCAAGGGCTTGACATACGAACAAAACCTTAGGCAAGCCATTGCCCAGCTTCAAGAGTGGCGAAACTATCGTATAGGAGATATCGAATCTGGCCTGAAATACGAGCAAGCGAAGCAGCAACGACAGTCGCGGGGCCCTCTCTTGGGTCAATTCGATCGGCTGGCAACGAACCGACTTGGTAAACCGACACCGCCTTTCGAAACGGGTTCAGCAGTGGTGGCATTGACCGCTCCTGAACTTCCCCTGAGACTGCAACATGGCCTCTCTACGCCTCCCCCAGATAAGTCTAACGGTACGAATGGTACGACAAATGGTGCACCGAATCAGCAGTTCACTAAATCGAAATTCGTTGTCCAGCCATTACCGAATACGGTGCCCTTGAAGTTCAATGAGAACACTGCTGATCTGCACCTTCTTTCTGAAGAGGAGAAAGAGGTCTGTAGCATTCTTCGTATCATGCCGAAGCCTTACCTTTCGATCAAGGCGGCTCTAATGGCGGAAGCTTTGAAGCAGGGGGGAAGCATCAAGAAGAAAGTCGCCAAGGAAATATGCAAAATCGACGTCAATAAAGGTGGTAGACTGTGCGACTTCTTCGTTCATTGTGGCTGGATTGGTAGGGCCTAAAGGTGGCAGAGCTGGCATTGCACTGTGGTCGTGTGGAGTTGGGTTGATTTATGCATATTCTTTTCTGATACCCAAGGGGTGGCTTTTTAGGTGTTATCTTACCCTTTTTCACTTCATTTATTACTATCTAGCTGGGCGACTAGTCATCACGGCACAGTCATCAGTTGAGGTAATAATCGTGTTTTATTGTAAGGAGCAGAAGGCCTAAGAGTCGGAGGAAATCTATGGGCACATGCTAAGCTATGCTAGGCCTGATTATATTGAGATTATGTGATATTGAGTCGAAGTAGGTTTGGTACCGTGATAGTATCTCCTCCCTATCTAACCATTCGTATCGAACAGTTTTAAATCCAAAGGAAATTGGTGCAAGTGCATAGGCCCTGCTGCTAACTGAGTGCTCCTCTGCGATGCTGTGTCTTTTTTAAACCTCATTTATTACTATTTGACTAGACGACTAGTATATAATAGCAAATGCATGCGATCCCAAGGATTATGGCGTTCTACCCTATCCAGATAAATATCTTTTGCGATGCTGAGGTCGTAATAGCTACTTGTTGTGCTGATGTTGGCTGCTTTACAGCTTGGAAGATCTGGTTTGTATGGGTAATCGGGTGGAACTGTAAGATTACTCAACCTTGACCCTTCATATATAAGGCTGTTGCTGGTTGCTGCATGATCTTTCCACCTTACAAAGTATTGAATATCTTCATAATCCCTATAGCTGTTCAAGAGTTTATCAAACTCCCACTTCTCTACTATCTCTTCTGATCCATCCTCCTTTTCTAGAATGCAACTACGTAGGTGTTGTGATTCAACGGTATTGATAGTGTGTTGTCCTAGTAGTCCTCTTGCCTCAGAGTGCGGTCTGAGCAAGGAGTTATGAAAGATAGGGAAGTTTTTTATATTAGCAGGCAGTTCAATCAGGCAGGCCCTCAGATATACCTTCAGGACTTTATATAGTCCTGCCACCTTGTCGTCGTCCTTTTTCATTGACCAGTTAGTCTTCATGTTCCTTGTATACACAAATACACGTTGTCCCCCTTGAAAAATCAGCGCATCCTCTCTTCTCATTGGCATAACGTTCGTACCAGTTAATCGACTGTTGAGCCAACGCTTTTTTTTTTTTTTTTTTTTACTTCATTTATTACTATCTACCTAGACGACTAGAGGAAAATAGTAAATGCGCATGCAATCCTAAGGATTATGGCGCTCTACCCTATCCAGATAAATCCCTTGTTTAGGCCTTATATCCGTTAGTAGTAGCTGGCCTCTTTTGAAAAGAAGCTCAGGCTATTCTCCTTTCTCTCTCCTCTTCCCCTTATCCAATAAAAGAAATGCAAAAGAAAGAAAACAAAGATATAACCAAGATCCAAACACTGTTTC
>ML994381.1:0-14756 GCA_010093945.1 Delitschia confertaspora ATCC 74209 | reverse complement strand
CATTGAGTTATTCTGACGTCGTTCTGGAGTGCGCAAAGGGGCAGGACACCTTGTTAAAAAAAAATAGACAAGGAAACCTAGAGCAGAATTTTGTAGGAATAGAAGGCCAGAGTATTGTTTATTTAGATTGTGAGTATGTGTATGTTAGCTTGAATCATTTAAAGTGGAAGGCCGATTCGCATATCAGGAGGGGTTTTTTTTTCGGTCTAGCTAATGCAACTCACCTCAGCTACATTGGAAGGTGAAAGATGAGGAATAGGGCGAAGATTTTGGGCCCTAGAGACAAACTCTAGAGTCGCGTTTACTTCACACTAAATAATGACATACGTGTTCATAGAACCGGTTGGGAACCAGGTAGCACGTTACATTGGATCATTTTTAATTACATATTAGTGGTTTTTTTTTAGGGATGTAACGAGTACGAACAGACTTATGTCTTCATATTATATTTGCACACTGCTTTCCAGTTATACGGAACTGCTGTCATGTTGGTGAGAGCGGGATGGTAAGGACACTTTCTGAGAATTGAAGTACTAGGATGGCTAAGGCTGGTTAGAGAAAGGGGCCGTTAGCTAGAAAATTGTGTATATTTCGTGTTCCAGCACCAGTGAATAGTATATCACCCATTTCATACTCTCCAACCCATGATCCATATCTCAATCCATCATCTCAGCTCTTCATGACTGCCCATGCGCAAGTCCATACGTTGAAAAAAAAAAACCGTCCTCTAATGTACACCCTCACTCCCACATCTGCCTAACGTTCAAATTCACCCTTTTCCCCGCCATCCAACCCCTCCACGCTTCGTACTCACCCCCCTCCTCCTCCTCCCCGCTGCCTCTTGCCGGCCACTCCCGCAAATACTCTGGGCAGGTGTTGGGTAGAATCTGTGGTACCCCGTGCCATGCGAAGCGGGATGCACCGCTCATGTATACGACGTCGCCGGAGCGGAGGCGGAGGACGGCTGTTTTCGAGGCGGGAGGGGGTTGTGGGGGATCATTGCTTTCTTGATTGTGGCTCTGAGGTTGGTCTTGGCGTTGATGCTCAGAGGACGAGGAAGCCGTAGTATTAGCGACGTCGCCAATGACAAAGACCGCCTCACACCCCAAACTCACACTCACCAACCCCCGCCCACAACTTTCTGCCACATCCCGATGCAAACTCAGGGTATCGCCAGGAGAATACAAATTCACAATCGCGGCCTCGGACTTCGTCTCCGGAAACAGACTCTCTAGGAGCTGTTTTATGTCGGCGGGAAATGGTGGGGGTGGAAGGGAAGGGTAAGTTTTGGTGGTCCAGTTATATTGGCCGCCAAGAGTGAGCCAGCGGAGTTTACGCGTTAGAAGAGGGGTGAGGGGGAGGGGGCGGTGTAGGGTGGGGTCGTGGGGTGTGGCTATTGTTTGAGGGGCTTTGGGTTCGGTTGGGGGGAGACTGAAGAAGGAGGTGGAGGTGGGGGGATAGGACAGGGTGTAGTGCGTGTGCAGGTTTGTGAGGTGGGAGGGGTTAGAGAGGTGGGTATGGAGGAGGCGGGAGAGGAGGGTGGTTTGGGTTGACGGAGGAAGGAGGGAGGGGATGATGAAGAGGCCTGGAGGGGGTTAGAGAGAGGTTGAGAAGAGGGGTTGGGTAAGGGATATGGCGGGGGAGGAGGGAAGGAGGGGGTAGAGGGAGGTGGAGATACGAACGGAAATCAGTGAAATCGTAGAATGGCTTGAAAGAAATGAAATGGACTGACTGCACCTTGGAAAGGGGTGATAGGAATGCTGGGGTTATGCATTTGGGAAAGGGCAAAGTGGGAGAAGAAGAAGAAGAAGAAGAAGAAGAAGAAGAAGAAGAAGATTTCAGGGTGGGAGAAGAGAATATCCACCTGATAGAAGGGAAAAAGATGTTTGTAAGAGTAGGAGAAAGAAGAAGATTTTGAAAAGGGGGTGGTGGAAGGGAGAAAACTCAAGCGCGGTTGGCCAGACGAAGAAGCGAACAACAAAATGAAACTCTGAACTGTAAGGTGTAGAACGAGATTGATGAGGGTAAAATACAAGTTCCTGCCTACCTGGTATATCCCGGTGCTCATACATATGCACTAGGGACTCCTCAAGGTGGTCCTCAACGGGATTTCCGCTAAATGCTTGAAAATGAGAAAGCAGCTCTTTACGCTCGAAGCTGCTTGCAACAGAAAGTACATTTGCTTTATCCACAGAGAAATTCGAAAAGTCTATGATCTGTGTATTCGAATCTAGCGTTTTCCGGTCCATTTTTTGAAACTTCTTGTATACACTTCGAATTCCCTCAGGAGGCCGCTGGTAAGGGTCAAGGCGTGGCTTTGAGGAGGGAGGTGTCAGCGCACGTGAGGTGCCGTCCATAGGATCCATCGAAGCCATCAGAATGTAATATAGGCACGAAGGTGATGAAAAGGGATTCCAAGTCGGTAAAGGTGTCCCGGAGCACGTGAGAAGGTGGTGGTTAGGTGGTGAATTTGATGGTTATGTAATCACGCGCTGTCACAGCCTGGCCATTCACAGGCCGTAGTTTTGCCGTTTCGCGTGGGAACGGAACCTCTTGTGTTTATTTTCCTAGCACAACAACCACGCCTTCAGCTCTCTCAACCGCCGACCCCCAATTGCACGAATACTAACAACAGGAATTCACAGCTGTTTGTCGTTCTTTGGTGTACCTTCTTCTTGAACTTTCTCTGGACGACCCATTTTCTTTAAATCACCCGTTTCAGCGCGTTTCCGGGCTTCGCTTTAGCCAACACAACCTACTCTCTTTTCTCTCTTATACCCTTTACGACATAGTTTGCCCAGAATGGAGAATTACCAGAAAATGGAGAAGATTGGCGAGGGTAAGTTGATACTTTTCTGGCTTGTTCTACTGGAAATGGAGAATTGCCCCGCCTTGAAACCAACAATCGCTGACTCTGGATTACAGGCACATACGGTGTCGTCTACAAAGCGAGAGACCTGACGAGCAAAGACCAGCGTATCGTCGCACTCAAGAAAATTCGTCTCGAAGCTGAGGATGAAGGCGTCCCCTCCACCGCTATCCGCGAAATCTCTCTGCTCAAGGAGATGAACGACGTAAACATTGTCCGACTGTTCAACATTGTCCACGCCGACAGCCACAAACTGTACCTCGTATTCGAGTACCTCGACCTAGACTTGAAGAAATATATGGAGGCTCTACCAGTCAGCCAGGGTGGGCGAGGCAAGGCTCTTCCAGAGGGCTCGGGGCCTGCTTTGCAGAATCTCGGCCTAGGTCCTGACATGGTCAAGAAGTTCATGAGCCAGCTGTGTCAGGGTGTCCGGTATTGCCATGCCCACAGGGTGCTCCATCGCGATCTGAAACCACAGAACTTGCTCATCGACAAGGAGGGGAACTTGAAGCTCGCCGATTTCGGTCTTGCTCGAGCTTTTGGTGTGCCGCTGAGAACATACACTCACGAAGTAGTCACTTTGTGGTACCGTGCGCCAGAGATTCTTCTAGGTGGCCGGCAGTACTCTACGGGTGTGGACATGTGGTCGGTTGGATGCATATTTGCGGAGATGTGCACTCGGAAGCCCCTATTCCCTGGTGACTCTGAGATTGACGAGATCTTCAAGATATTCCGGTACGCCATCTTCACTTTGGTAATGTCTCTTGACTAATCTATGCTAGCATTCTTGGAACCCCTACCGAACAAGAGTGGCCCGGCGTCACGTCGTTCCCCGATTTCAAGCCCTCTTTTCCCAAGTGGCAGCGCAACGATATAGCTACTGTTGTGACCTCTCTGGACGATCTGGGCCTCGATCTCCTCGACGCGCTTCTTGTCTATGATCCCGCCGGTCGGATATCTGCCAAACAGGCTGTCGTGCATCCGTATTTTACCGGCAATCACGGTGTCTACAGCAATGGCTATCAGTAGTCAAGCTACCTCTGTTGTACGTTCCCATGTTGGTTATGAAGTATGAAGGGAGCGACTTGAGGTGGTGACGGGGAGCTGAGGACGGTCAGATGTGTATTCCTTTGCTTTGTTTTCTTGTGGTTGGTGGTGTCAATGAGAATTGGGAAAGGGTTCATGCGCGCAAAGGCGTCGGCGTTAGTGGCAATACACGGTGTGTCAACAGGTCTCTGCTTCTGGTATACTAGGGCTTTGGGATCGTGTATACGAAAGAACGAATATCATGCATAAGTATAATGTTGCTGGATTGCCCAGAATCGACCATGCCCCAAAGGGAACCCCGCGATGGCATCATGGTGTTTTGATTACCCCGCCAATGAAACAGCGCCCCACTTCAGCCTTATCAGGACCCTCCACACTTCTTCATACCCGCCACATCTTCCCGTGCTCCATCACTGCAGCGACGTGACAATAGACGCTTTCAATGCCACCTCTACCTCTCCTACCTACCTCATCGCTCCCCCGCCTCATCATATACGCCCAAACGTTTCACGATCCGGCCGGCAATCCCGTCTCTCTTCTTCCACTGATTACCAACAATACTGGCGTCACGCATGTCATAGTTGCGGCTATCCATCTCAACGAGGGGCCGGAGAATATTACTTTGAATGACCACCACCCGGATCATGACAGGTTTAGGGCGCTGTGGAGCGAGGTGCAATGGCTGCAAGGGGCTGGAGTCAAGGTGATGGGGATGCTAGGCGGCGCGGCGAAGGGGAGTTATGAGAGGTTGAGCGGGAATGAAGACAGCGTCAGTATGCAGCATGGAAACTCAAACTCCTTTGGAGGCAACTGTGCATGAATTAATAGTATGCAAATATCCAGTTTGAAGCATACTATGCTCCTCTCGCCACGCTCATCCGCACCCGCTCCCTTCAAGGTCTCGACCTGGACATTGAAGAACCCGTCACGCTCTCCACCGCAACACGCCTCATCTCCCGCCTGCGCGCAGACTTTGGCCCCGACTTCATCATAACTTTAGCACCCGTCGCCACGGCCCTACTTCCAGATCCGCGACTCACTCCCGCGCAGCGGCCTCCCCGTCCAATGCTCGCTGCAAGCGGCTCGATGCCGAATCCGCTCCATCCTACGCTGCCACATTTAAGTGGATTCAGTTACCCAGAATTAGAGTGCAGTGTCTTTGGACGGGAAATCAGCTGGTACAACACGCAATTCTACTGCGGCTGGGGCGATGCGAGTTCCACACAGGGGTACGATGCCATTGTCGCCGCGGGCTGGCATCCCTCGCGGGTTGTCATGGGTGTAGTGACTAATTTAGGGAACGGTGCCGGCCATGTGGGGCTTAGGGAATTGAGAGGTGTACTTGCTAGATTGAGAACGAAATATACTGGACAAGGCGGGTTTGGCGGAGTGATGGGATGGGAATGGTTTAATTCGGGACAAACAGAGACGGACATGACACACATCGCCACTTTGGATATAAACACATCAGGTCAAAGCATTCGTAGCTCGCCGCAGGCTTCGTGGGTCGCAGCTATCGGCACTGTACTTCGCTCGGAAGCGCCTCCGCTCGTTGTTGAACAGCCAGCAGGACCAGCATCGTTTTTGGGAAACGTCACCTCGGAACAGATTCGGCAGATGGTGACGCAGTTGCCTGAGCCTAGCACCCCATGGCCCAATGAGAAGGTGGATTCATTGATTGCGATTGGGTTTGAGAGGCATGAGGCTGTTGCGGCGTTGAACGCGACAGATGGGAATGCCGAATTGGCGGCGAACTTGCTGTTTGAGCAGTGATGTACTTTTCTATATTGAACTAGCTGTGATTCTCTGAACCAGGTTTGGGGTCTCCAGATACGATCTATTGGGAGGATATGTCGAGTTCGACGTATTAAGGGATCGGAATTCCGTATCACGCTGGTGCATGAAAGCATATGCGGGATAGGCCCATATTTGTAATTAGGCCAGCGCGACTATCACCCAAATTTTTATCATATGAAGGAACCCGCACCTAAACCGTTGCTTTTGGCAAGAAGCCGTGGGCACAGCGCCTCTCTAAGTCGTCTATACTCTTTGTATATATGTCCTCAATGCGATCTGGGCTTAAAACATGACCAAGAGCCACCTCATAGTATACACAGAGAAGTTATCGGTTAGTATTTGATGGCTGCCGGTGTTTGAGTTCAAATTAAGCGCTTACTAAATATGAAGGGCTTCAAAATGAATTCCTGGCACGTGACCTGAGATAATGATACACTGATACTATTCGAGGTTCGAACATTGATATAACATGGTAGCCCCATTCAATACCCCGCACGCTTTAAAGTTTATGTTTGATTTAATAGTTTTGTTTATAAACTATGGGCTGGGACATCTCAATGGGAAGATGGAAGTTACTTTACCCGGCACGGCGCATCTCTGAGAGTGTGACAGGAGATACCAATGGCAGTTCTGCAAGTACGCAGCAACATTTTAGCGAGCTTGGTGGCGTTCACTTTATGACAACGTCAACTCAAGCCTCCACTCTCATCACCACTCATACCCCGATCTGGAACTATCTTCTCCTGTTTTATCCCATGATAGATGAGATACAGCCTGGCACGCCCCAGATTGTCACTACGAACCATGCTGCCACTTAGCCTGAAACCTGGCCATCGTGGTCCTCATCCCTGTCAACGCATCTGCCGGTCGAATCCCGTATATGCTTGATATGAAGTATTTCTTCGAGATCAATTCGAACGGCAATAATATGTGCCTGATTGGCAGCAAACCACGCGGTGATTCGGATAGACGGTATTGTCATTTCGTCGGCGAGGATTGGCCAGTCGTCAAAGAGTTCTTTGGCACTGCTGACTCTCTCCTTCATCTATTCTACACTATGAAATAACTCCAGATATTGGAACTGGGATGACATTTACCGGTCTTTGCTTCGATGGGCAGGCGTCTTGCGGGAAACATAAAAGATGGGAATCATCATCAAGGCGATACTGTGGGGTCCTAATTCTCGCTATACGTCCTACAACCATCCATCATGCGTTCTCTCTTGTTAGGCAGCGCCTTGGCCCTTGCGGGGAATTGTAGGATACCTTCATCTCTCTCATAGCTTGTACTGACAAGAGCAGCATACGCCCAGCAGGCTCAGTCGAAACAAGTCTGTGATGCTGCCACCAAGATCTGTACCCAGTCCTATACGGACTCCGCTACAGGGATTACTGTGGGAATTGCGCTGCCTCAGACGGTGACGCCACCTTATGATGCCATCATCTCCATCACTTCCCCTAAGTCGAACACCTGGGTGGGCTTTGCTTGGGGGGGCACAATGGTGTGGAATCCGTTAACAGTGGCCTGGCCAAACGGCAATTCAGCCGTGGTCTCATCACGGTTTGCATAGTAAGTATCTGTGGTGTGGTATACAGCACTTGGTTGTGCGTATCTGAGGTGGTTGAACTGCTCTGACTTTTGTAGTTCTATAAGTCTTCCACAAGGCTATGACGGTGCCGAGTACAAACTGCTCAAAGGAACGATGTCCAACAGCACTCACTGGACTATGAATGCAGTGTGCTCCGGCTGCACCTCATGGATCTCAAACGACGATTCTGTATTTGCCTTGAATGGCACCGGCACGGTCGAGTTTGCTTGGGCGCAAGGCACCAATGGTGTTGAGAACTCCGCGAACAATGGTTCCGCCTTTAATGTTCACGCTGCTTTTGGGAAGTGGACTCACGATTTAGGGGCAGCACGCAGCTCGAGCTTTAGTTCCTGGGTTTCCAGCAACCTTTTGGCACCGGCTGCACCAAGCGCCACCGCACCTGCGGCAACCTCGACGGCTGCCAAACCTTCTACGACTATTGTGACGTCAGTGAAGCCAAGCAGCACGAAGCTGGCTGTTATACCCGCTTCATGCTCCGGAGCCGGAAGCCCCTCATTCCAGGGAACCTTAGCCAGCGGATGGAAAGCTACTAAGGTTTTGGGCGGTCTCACCAGCCCTCGTCAGATTGTTTTTGATACCAAAGGTAACATGTTGGTAGTCCAAGCAGGCAAGGGCATTTCGTACCATGTCATGACTCCCGAAGGCTGTGTATCATCCACGAAGATGCTCATTTCCCAGAACAATCTCAACCACGGAATCGCGCTGAGTGTAGATGGCAAAACGCTGTATGCTAGCTCTATGACTCAAGCATATTCTTGGCCGTACAATGTCGACGCTGGTACACTTGGAACCCGCTCTACCATCATTACCGGAATGTACAATGGCGGTTCCCATTTGACACGTACACTGGCCATTGCACCACATCAGCCGAACATTTTGCTTGTATCTCACGGGTCCAACGACAACTGGGATTATGCCACTGGGAACCCCAAGACCGGTCGTTCCGTGGTCCGCGCCTTTGATGTTAGCAAAGTTCCCTCTGCGGGATACAACTATGTGAACGATGGGTACTTGATGGGTTATGGGATGCGTAATGAGGTGGGCATTTGCTTTGATGCCAACAACATGTAGGCCTGTCTAAACTCTGCTGTGTCTGTATATTGCTAACTTATGTAGGCTTTGGGGTGTGGAGAACAGCGGTGACAACTTCCAGCGCACACCCCTCAATGGTGGAGCCAAGAAGGATATCCATCAGAACAATCCCGGGGAGAAGCTTCATTATATTGGTGATGTGACCAAGCCCAACAACAACTGGTACGGGTATCCGACCTGCTTTGCGGTTTGGAACCCCAGCGACTTTACGGATGCCAAGTTCCAGATTGGAGATCACTTTGTCGTTTCTCCTAACAATACATTCAAGGACGAGAACTGCAAGGCTGTCGTTACGGCTCCATCGCTTGTATTCCAGCCGCACTCTGCTCCGATTGACTGCAAGTTCGACCAGGATTCCCAAAACCTCTTTGTCTCGTTCCATGGCTCCTGGAACCGCCAGCCAACGACGGGATTCAAATTGGTCGTTGTACCTTTTACCAAGGGCTCAGATGGTGCTTACAAGCCGACTGCTCCGTTGAATACGCAGACTGGATACCAGGACGTCTTTTATAACCCAGATGTGACGAAGTGTGCTGGAAATGGACCCAGTTTCAGCTCCGGCTGCTTCCGTCCTGCTGGGCTTATGTTTGACAGTCAGCAGCGCCTGTACATGACAAGCGACACCTCATCGAACGGTGAGGTTTGGGTGTTGGGCAAGTCGTAGGTTTATCGAGAGGAGGGTAAAGTACTGCCATAGATTGTGGGTTGAATTGATTCGGTTGTTTGGAATTCAACATGCATGGATCACCTGTGCGTGAATGCCTACTCTGTTTTGGATCGTATAAGTCCAGCTGGTTTATCTATATCTGCGATATTGACAGTTTCCTACCCCTTAACCGATAGATCCATTTCAGTCATGTTTAATTTTGGATTTAGGTGTTGTTGATATTGAACGCTCCCGATTCTCTATATTTATGATATTCTCAGCGACTAGTTTCTTTTGAATTGAAAGCATCGTACACTGAAGGGGCCGGAAGGAACTGCCCTGTGAAGTACTGTGGACATTAGGAAGAGCGCGCAGTTGTCGTCCGGGGCTTTTTGAATACAATGGGGAAGTGCCACACAACAGTGTAGGAAAGCGTAGACCAGATCAATATGGCACGCAACAGTACTATTTGATTCGGTTCTCATTGCACTGAATATTCACGTTTCAATACACACCCCCATTCTTCCTTGCATTGCAGCATAATGCTTTCATTGTTTGTTATCCTTTTGTCCGTATCCTGCGTCTATACAGCAACTGTATCCTACGACTGGGACATCGGGTGGGTTCGAGCGGCGCCTGATGGATATGAACGATCGGTGATGGGTACGTGGGTTGTTTTCTTCCTCACTGCGTTCTGACAATGCCAGGTGTCAACGGAGAATGGCCGCCACCTGTTATCGAGGCGAACGAGGGCGACGAGATCGTTGTCAAAGTCCACAACTCTCTAGGCAACATATCCACTTCGGTCCACTTTCATGGAATGTTTCAATATGGAACCTCAGCATTCGATGGCGCGGCAGGAATAACACAGTGTCCTATCCCTGACGGCGGATCGTTTACGTACAAGTTTAAAGCCAGTCCTGCCGGCACTCACTGGTACCATAGCCACAATGCCGGCCAGTACCCCAACGGTCTTCGTGGAAAGATGATCATCCATGACTGGAATTGGGAGAATTCTCTCGATGTGGTGCAGCAGATCCCCATCACTGTTTCGGACTGGTACGTTGTATCAAATTTACCACTACTTTTCTAACAAGAAAAGGTACCAAAAGGACATGAAGCTAGTGATCGACGACTATTTGAGCCCGGAAAACAAAAATGGGAGCATACCCTCGCCCGATTCATTCTTGGTCGACGACAGCACAGAGGCCCCGACGTGGGACTTCCAACCGGGGAAGAAATATCTGTTGCGCCTCATCAACTTGTCAGCCGTCTCATGTGCCTTTTTTCATGTGGAAGAACACGAACTGTCTGTAGTGGCCGTTGATGGTATTCCTGTGTACCCAAAAGGAACGGAAACCATCAATATCTGTGCTGGCCAACGTTACGATGTCGTCCTTACCGCGAATGTGGATGGAAAGACTGAATTCAAGATGCTTTTCAAAATGGCCACAGATATGCTCGACAGACCACCACCTCCCGAGGATAAAATCAGGCATGAGGGAAGGCTCCATTATCATGGGGGCGGAGGCAGCACTCCAAGGGATCGCATAAAGCCCTCTAGGTCTAATGGCCACCCTTCGAAGACCGAAGGCTACCCCACCAAATCCAAAGGCCACCCTGCGAAGACCAATGGTGCTTCACCCAAAATTGAAGGTCCCTCCTCAAAGACTAACGGCCACGGCAATTCAAAATATTCATGGAAGCCCGACCTGTCAAACCCTCTTGATGATCTCCTTCTTGTACCGTTTGATGACGAGAGTCTCTACGAGGGTATGGGGCACAGGATCGATTTCTACGTCAATCAGACTTATTTTGAAAACGTCGGTACCCGCACTTTTATCGGTCCGCAACCGTGGGTGGCGCCGAAGTCCCCTTCTCTCTATACTGCCTTGTCAGGGGGCATGACTGCCACCAACTTAGAGACCTATGGCGCTGGCGTGGTACCGTACATTCTGCGCCCCAATGAGACAGTCACAATCCATTTGGAGAACCCTCAGCGCTTTTCTCATCCCATGCACCTTGTAAGTCTCTCCTAGTGTAACCTTTGCAGCACTCTGACTTGAGCAGCACGGGCATCATTTCCAGGTCATCGCTCGGGGCGTGGATAAGTGGAACGGCAGTGTGCGAGAGGTTCCTATGAAGCGCGATACGGTGAGTGTTCCGCCAAATGGGTTTGTGGTGTTGCGTTTCATAGCGGATAATCCGGGTGTGTGGTTCTTCCACTGCCATATTGATCTGCATCTGGTTGGGGGTATGGCGGCGCTGTTTATTGAGGCACCGGAGGTGTTACAGGAGCAGCAAATTATACCGGAGAGCGGGAGTAGATTGTGTGAGATTGGGGATGGGGAGTAAAGACTGGATGAGTGGGAGATTAGATGTGTGAGGTGACTGCAGTGTTGGCTTTGTGGTATGAATAGGAGTGACAAGCAGTGAAACTCATTATTTTTTGTTTCCTCGGGTAAATCCTTGTTACTGAACTTACGGCTGTCCCTGTTAATGAGAAATGCAGAAGTATAGCTGCTCACTCGCCAGTTTAGTAACTATAGCTGACCAAGTAGCCGAAATCTCGACATTCTTGATGACGTGAGCTTTCTGAACCGTTGATTGATGACTTTTTGAACCTTCCGAGCGGAGAAAAGCCTTGACTAACTGCCAACCATATTCAATAGAAAAGCTCATTATCCGCATGCAGTAGTACACTGAGATAATACCAGCAAGCTCAATTGCCGCCCACGACAGTCTGGAACCCTC
The DNA here is from genome assembly GCA_010093945.1 of Delitschia confertaspora ATCC 74209. NCBI lineage: Eukaryota > Fungi > Ascomycota > Dothideomycetes > Pleosporales > Delitschiaceae > Delitschia > Delitschia confertaspora. The sequence goes on along the minus strand of ML994381.1, from coordinate 2,942 downwards.
GACTGTAAACCATCTCCTTACTCTCTTCCTCTCCAATTCCCACCGTAACATTAAAAATACGCACCATCGGTGCTGCCACCGCTCCATACAAACTCAACAACGCCGCACTCCCAACTACATCTTCCGCCGTTCCCAACTCTTCTGCTGCTGGCACATGCACTGGAACCAAAATCGTCTCGAGCGTGTTGGATTTATTAGGCCCAAGATACGCGGAGCTGATGAAACGGCCGAGGGAAGATGGATAGCCAGGGGAAGGGGCGAAGCCGATGGCGATGGAAATTTCGGAGACGCCCTGAATATAGTTTTCTGTAAGGAGATGCAGGGTAGTGGTGCTGTTGGATTTTAGGGTACGGGGGAGGGCGATGGATGCTATGCGGGCTGAGATTAGAGTGAGGAGGGTAGTGAGAAGTACCTGAAGGCGGAAGAGGTGCATTTTGAGTAGGAATGCTTGGAAATTGGGATGGGGGCTAACTTGGTGAGGAAGAGGGGGACTGATATATTGACTTAGCTCTGGGACTGAGAGAAATAAATTGATGCACTTAACTTTCTTGCGGGGGGCTTGGGAGTGTTTTTGAGTAGTAAAAGACCTCAGTATTTCGGGTTGATGGGAGTGTGGTGTTGTATATGTTCGGTGGTGGAGACAGTCGGGCGAGATAAACAGAACACTCTCTAGATGATATAATAGTTTAGGGATTACGAGGGTGAGTTTGTGTGTTGGTTCTCTTTGTTGGGCTTACAGAGCGGTTATGCGTTATGCAATCTTTTAGCTCTTTTTGGGTAAAATCTTCCTATACCCCGCCCCTTTCTATCACCTCGCAATTAGTCAGCTGTAGCTTTAGCCATCCTTGGAGTTCTTAACCGTACAGACTGCAGACATATATATGTACAATATCCTATATTTCCTCAACGGGTTATGGTACCGTGAAATAGGTACTCTGTAACATCATAGAGATGACCCGCAGTGCACATGATCTCGTGTTTGCTTGCTGCGCGTCGCTTCCGAGATTGGATTAATGTGTACGTTTATCTGCTTAAAGACCGCCGCGATGACTTCTCACTCCTCATATCCCCTCGCATCCCTCCATAGCATTCTTGCAATGGCCTCGGGAAACCGTGATACTCCAACTCAGACCCCTTCTCCTTCTATGGCCAAGCGTAAGACTCCGCCTCCTTGACTTGAGGAGAATATTAACCCTGCCGCTTTAGCACAACAATGCGCAACCTGCAAGAAGCCTTCCACTGAGGCCAATCTCCTCCGATGTTCAAGATGCCAAAAGGCATACTATTGCTCCAAAGAATGTCAAGCCCAGGACTGGAGAATGTCACATAAGAAGCAATGCAAGAAACCAGACCCAACACCTGGCACCAATGACCTTCCATCCGGCTTCAGTCCGCACTCAACCGGCGCTTTACTCTCCCAACTAGGCATGGAAATCGACTTACATAATCTACCTGAGAGTCAGGTGTACGGCTACCTCATCAACGCCTATCGCCTTCGTGTCGACGACGACGGAAAGTTCACGAGTACTATCCGGCAGAATTCCTTGTACAGCGACAATCCTCAACCTATCAGAGATTTCAGACAATTCTTGGACAGCGCGGAATACAGAAAAGGGCTTCTGCCTTCCTGGTGGAGCAATGCTAAAAGAGCAGAATGTAAGAGGTTGGCGCAGAGGGGTGGATGGCACACTTTGAATGGTGCTGTGGAGAAAAGCGATATTCAAGAGCATTATGGGGATAACATGATTCCAATGGAGTTACGCTTGATTGCGGAAAGAGTGTACGGAAAGCCGGTGACGATGTTTCGAAGAAGGACAAGATGAATGTCTATTGGTTAATGATGTGCTAATACTTTGAGTTGAGCTTGCATGGTTTTAAATCGATTCCGGTTCTTTATGTAAGAGCGTAAGAACTACGATGTCCTTTATTTTTGTGTGTAATAGCAATGTCACCCTTCTCTCCCGCCCAACCGCTTTCTTTCGGATAGAGACTACCTCAAAATAACAGCCGCCTCCGCTTCAGCGTATTCTTAAAAGACGCAATTTCAAGTCTCTATGTAGTAATTTCCTACATGAATTTGATTTTCCATTCGGCCCTCTTCGTCTGCATGGCGCCTTGTCACGCTTCTCCGCCGCCACTTTCCAGCTCCGTTACCTTCAAACAGGCCTTGTACATGTCTCGTCGTCCGCATCACTGTCTGAACGTTGGGTTAGCTCGTGTTCACGTGCAAGAACAAGTTTGCCATTGGACAGCCTAAAGTAATATACGACACCCACTCTCCTTTCTTATTCGACAAGACAGATAAGCACAGGCATGGAATATTGTTCCACTTCGAACTGGTCAATGAGTCTGTTTTCAATAAGTTCCGCGCGTTCGCTGCGATTAATAACTGACATGTCTGGTATGCTGTTGTATTAGTAAGAGGAGCGCTGTTCGTGCTCTCATTGTTGCTTGGTTGGGTACTGCTATCGCTCTAGAGCAGGACAGCTTTGGTTTTGATGACGTGCGCGTTTGGTAGTATATAGGGCACGCTTTATTTTTCTTCTTTGGGTATATGATGCAGCTGCTAGAGCTTGAAAAGACCAACAGTATTTTGCTTAATATAGGACCTGTACGCTGTTCCATGGGTGATGATTAGATCACCACCTGTCGATAAAGGATCTCTAGCCCTCTGGAAAGGTGTTCAGTGACCTTCGCCAATTATTTTTATTAAACTATAAGACAATACAAATTGTCCATGAATAATATATACGACCATAGGTAGGAGAAAATAGGGCTTCCCGTCCGATCAGCCGTACTCAAGCTCCTAACCGGCCAGTTAGTATTGCGGTGGGTGACCACGTGAGAATCCTGGCTGTTGTATATTTTTTTATTTTTTTGCTCTTTTTTTTGCTTATTCTTTTGCTCCAGCTCTAGGAAGAATATGTTGCTTAGGGAGCCTT
>ML994380.1:0-14768 GCA_010093945.1 Delitschia confertaspora ATCC 74209 | reverse complement strand
TGAAGCACAGCAAGCAAATGAAGCACAGCAAGCAAATGAAGCACAGCAAGCAAATGAAGCACAGCAAGCAAATGAAGCACAGCAAGCAAATGAAGTGCAGCAAGCACAACAGAAGCGCCAGAAAGGCTTCCAAAACACGAGAAGAAATCGAAGAAGCGTTGAAGCAGCCCTGATTGGCCGAGAGAAGCGGCAGCGGGAATGGTGAAGATCATGGTGAAATCTGCTGAGCACCCTATGACAACACACCAGCAAACAAAAGGTGGGGTTAGCTCACGTTACCAGCGTGAAAGCTTGAGCATAAGGATCAGAGACCAGGGCGGCTGGACAATTCTTCCCCATTGACGAAAACGGTTCTTAGGGCTACTACTCACGGGACTGGCCGACTTTTTTTTTTTTTAAATTAGCATCGATGGCATCATCGCCGGCAGTGAGTGCAATGACGTTATTGATGGGAGAGAATTTCTTTATTCGAATTGCGCGAACAACAGCAGAAGAACGATGACTTTGTGTATGTATCCTCTGGCAGCAGTAGCAACTGTGACTGTAAAAGGGAAAAGAAGGCGATAAGCGGGCTTTACAACTACATGCTGGCTTTCGTATTGCGCATGAATACGATGAGCGAAGGAGCAGTTAACTTGGAACTGACCTACTACGACCGCTTTGGCATCGTCGACGCCCTCTCGTTTACGGCGTCTAGGACAGCTCGTGACAACCCCCGATTCCAGTTTAAGGTAGTAATATTTTCTTTCCAATGATGTGTTTGAAAAGACCAAGGAGGCTTGTCGGGTGTATGGCGGGGGGATTCAGCATTGTGATTACTTGCCCGAGATGAATATGCGCGGCAGTGGCCATCTGTGCAGCAATCTGCAGGCCGACTGACGATGGGAGGCATGTCTCTTACGATGGATAGGAGATGACTGATTGCTGATGTCGTCTTTCACGTTTGTGTCTCTCAACATTCACACTTTGGCGCTGGATGGTGCGTGGTGAATGAATGGATAAGGGCGGGAAAGGACGCGCTGCCTGGTAGAGGAGCGTTTCCTGGCTCTTGCCAAGTTGCACTCTTTTTACTCAAGACTCGCTGCTTTGGTGGCGAAACCGACAAGGGTCATGGTTGTGTTGCGCTGAGCCCAGCCATCAGGCGGGAGTCTAATCCGTTTCAGCAGGGGCACATTTGCGAGGATGGGTCCTTGCTGTGTCTTGGACCGGCCTTTGATCTGCCCGCGCTAGAACACACAAAGAATTCCTAGCGGCTAGCGTCAACCTGCCCGATAAAAGCAGCAACCCAAAGTGTCTCCACTCCGTTTATGGTGATTGGTCACACCTTTTTGTTCGGGAGGGGGGGGGAGGGAGGGAGGGAGGGGGTAGGGGGGGAGGCGCCCCTGCTGTGGTAGTGGACTGGACACAGAGTTAGCCCTCGCAAACTCACCACCACCCGTCACCACTTTCTACTCCGAATCTGCACCAAATCAACCTCCCCTACCACTCCCACACACGCACACACAGACGCACTCACGCACACACACTCACACATACACTCACTTCCATACACGCACAGCCCACGCACCGGCGCAGGACGCATACCTCAGGCCGAGCCCCCTTCTCCACTTCTCTTCTCTCTTGCATCTTACCCGCAGCTCTCTCTCTTATGCCACTCACGTCCACCAATTCTTACGCCCTGTCACCACGCCTGTCCCAAATCGCCAAACCAACACATCGCTCCGCTGCGGGACCCTGTCAACGCTGACCCAGGAAAACAACAACACGAGCCTCCTCTCAAGGTTCCATGCACAAGCCCTAATCGCTCATCGCTGTGTCGTCTCCTCAAAACCACGGTGCCGCCTCGTCTCACGCTTCCCTCACACAGCTTTCCCTCCTGTTGAAGACAAACTACCCGTTCTTGTCTTACTACTTCTGCCTCACAATCCTCTCACACGTCGCTCCTTAACAATCTCCCCTAGATTCGATACATTGAACGACGGTCGCCAGTCCCGATCCGGCCAGCGTCTCTCATCGAGCCTTGTCCTCCATCATTCTGCACTTACCCGCCCACTTCGTAATCGACTTTCTCCAGCGTGCAACTCCATCCTTCCCTCTGGTTTAATATCCTGGATTCAAGCACGGAACGCTACATCGTCGTATGAGCCCAATTGCTGTCGTGCGTCAATTCGAGAAGGTCCTGCAGAACAACAGCAAACTTCGGCAAAACTTCGCTGCAGCCTCCATACAACCGACTCCATCTGCATTGTCATAGTACTATATCTGGCCGAACCAGTCACAAACTTTCTAGCCTATCCATGTTGCGATTCTCATAACCACGAACTTCCTCTCCTCCTTCCGCATTCCCCACTTTCGTCCTCGCCTGGGGTTCTCGTACAGACCTCGTGCAACCGTCCTTTACACTGGCGCAACAACATCGGCCACCGCGGCCCGTAGACTTTTGTTCGTGTACAGGATTGAACCAAAGAAGCAGCACCAGCGCCCGACGGGTGTACAAAGAATTGTGGAGAAGCGTGATGAGTACTCAGAAAAGCGGAGCATCTGTGTTATCGATACGCACTTCATCTTCCTCTTCTTCTTCTTCTTCTTTTTCTACCGCGACCTCCCCCACCTCTTCGTCTGCTGAGCCCGAGTACGAAGCAGACGACGAGGGGAATATGAGCATGACAGACCACAACCACTCCAGGCCCCTAACGGTCTCTATACCCAGAGGCTATGCCAGTGGCCAGTACTGTAATCGACGCCCAAACCTATCCGAAATCCTCGCCAATACGGCCCCTCCACCATGGACTCTAAGTGCTTTCATGGCGTACATGTCACAGAATCACTGCTTAGAAACATTGGAATTCACAATGGATGCGTCTCGATACCGAAAACACTATTCGAAAATGGTGGGTCGGTCACCAGGCGCTTCCATATCACCCCACAACGAAGAGTGCAATTACATCAAAATGCTATGGAAAAGATTGCTGGATGCTTATATTGCACCGAACGGGCCCAGGGAAGTCAATCTCCCCAGCAACGTCCGGGACTCTCTCCTCGCTCTGTCCGATCCATACCTCCCTCCCCATCCTTCTACGCTTGACCCCGCCGTCTCGAAGATATACGAACTGATGGAAGAATCGGTCTTGGTCCCCTTCCTCAACAGCGTTTGTCCCCAATCTGCTGTGGATCCGGGTTATCAGCACCATGATGAAGTTCTCCAACGTTCACAAACTCGGTCTTATGACGACCGGCCCTCTTACATCTCCAATCATCCGCCTCATCATCCACCCCATCAACGTGCATCCGCTCCGTCATCGCTTACCTCAAACTTTGTTCATCCTCGTCCTTTCTCGCATTCTCGCTTCGCATCTCAGCCCTCGACAATCTCCTCTTCGTCTTCGCCCTCCACCCGTATGACTCCAGGTTATACTAGTGGAAGTGACGCATTGACGGATGATTCGGGCAGTGGCAGTGGCAGTCCTAGTGGTCTTGATGATCCGATGACACCGCCCAACACCCCGCCAATGAGTGAGTTCAACCATTATCCCTCCTACTACGAAAACGGCAGCACCCATAGCGGAACTCCAAGTCCAAGGACAAGCCGGGGTGAGCATAATGGGCTGGCCGGAGCTACGAAAGATGGCTGGAAAAGAGTGAGCAGCAAACTCTGGCCCCGTAAACGAAGCGGCGGCGCATTAAGAGAAGAAGAGCATGGTGCAGTAGAAGGCGGTCTATTTTAAGATCAATGCTGGCACCCACTTCAGCGCATCTGATTTTTGAAACGGCGTCAACATTTTCAGGCGTCTTACTCCTTTTCCTATTGGGATTGGCTTTCTGTCGAATACAGGATACCCCCAAACGAGCATTTTTCCCACTACGAGAGCGAGTGCTGCATTACAACGCATCTAGGTTGCATCGCATACGGCGTCTCTCATGATTGTCTTTTTATTTTATTTTTACCGTCCTCGGGACATCTGCAAGGCGCATCGGCGAATCATCACTGTCCCGCGGACTTGGCTTCTAGGGAACTTAGTTCAACATCCTTAGTATATTTAGAATTGGGGGTTCATCATCAAAATCATTGGGAATGGGGTTGTCTATATTTCGCAGCCGCGAGGGATCGGCGGCTTATGGCTTTATTGGCGTTTTTTGGGGGGCCCTTAGAGCCCGAAGCGGCTACATCCATCATGACATGATGGGAAAACGCGGTATGTGTGCATAGGGGGGGGGGGGTGTTTTTTTTTACATTTCTTGTTTATTTTTTATATGGCCGTCGGTCCTTCTGTGAGGAGGCTGAGAATGGCGGTAGCAGTGGAGAGGGTCTAGGGATATATATGGGCATTGGTTATATATCTACTGTTAATACCACCTATTCTATCATGGTACAAGACACTGCTCCTTGGAACAAAACTTCTTTCAGTGAAATATTTGCCTATGGAATCAAGCTCTTAACTGCGTTGGATGCCCTCCTTGCCAACCTCTAATATTATTATGTCTTTTAATTTCCACGATAGCTAATTCAATAGTGACGCAACCAACCAACATATAATGACAAGTCTTGTTAAGTTAAGCGCTTCGTTGAGCAGTCCACTGCATTCACCTTGGACCTCACTGGATACGGCGTCGATAACTCCGACTCCGAGTTCAGCACGTGGCCCCCAATCCCTTCCTCTCACGTGCTTCACCGCCTTTCGCGAATGGACATAAATGGGACGAATGAATATACCCTGAACGGGTTCAGCTTCAAACCACTTCCTATCGGGGCGCAAATCTTATCTCCGTTGAGTGTGGCTCTCCGACTTCGCGCTCACGCGCTGACGGCCTGATTGCTAAGAATACGGTAGACGGGGGCTTCTAGAATGATGGGAATAGCATGTTGTGTACCGAGAGCAGACGTCGTGTATCTGGAAAGCGACGCAGTGGAACAGATTGTACGCGGTCGCGGGATGGGAAAGGGCCGAGTTATCCGGGTACGCAAAGGAAGTAGTAGGAGGAGGATGGGTTGGGTGGGGGGCGCCATATAGCACATGTGGTTAATAGGGTCCAGCACCTTAAGGGGTACGAGATGTAGGTGCCAGTAGATTTTGAGGTGGCACACTACTGGGTACCTTGGTACAGGTACACACTGTAGAACTTAAACTGCTATAACGTATTCTCCACCGATCACGCTATTTCATCTTAAACCCACTAATTTGCTTTCGAAGTCGCCCTTCTTGCGTGACGTCAAGATACACGTCCATCGCTCTCTCCGATAACCGATAGCGTGATAATCTGTCAGAGTGGGGAGAGATCTTGCTTACTCAACCCCCCCCCCCTCCCCAAAAAATTCCTCCATAAGCATACTATGCCTAGTAGGCGTGAACGAGCGCCACCAGATATACATATAATATGTCTCAGATCGCAGGGTACCTATAAATATTCTCACATGTTGGCCACTGGTGTAGTTGCCGCTGTAAATGTTCCGGGTGGCGAACGCTTATTATAAGTACCTTACATGTATGTACATACAGGACATGTGCAAATGTAAAGTTCCGGGTGCCGAGAGGTTCACGTACGTTGTCTCTATATCATTCGCGAAAATATCAACGTCATGCAGCGGGGATAGAAATGTTAAATCCCCGACGGGAGAAGATGGCGATTGTGGAAGGGTTGAAAGGAGGGGGGGGGGGGGGGGGGGGGGGGGGGGGGGGGGGGGGGGGGGGGGGGGGGGGGGGGGGGGGGGTGCCGCGAAGGGTGTTAGGAGTTTGCCACGCGATATATTAAGTCAGATTGCAAGGTTAAGGCTGGGATTACCGAGAAGGAAAGGTTGTTGCAATGGGCCCTGCAAGTGAGATTGTTATTTCGTTCCGTTGATGAAGCTATTATGTTTGTTGTTGAAAACCACAACCAGGAACATGCTTTTGAACGCATACCATCGGGTCATGATAGTCTACGTTTCCGCGATGCTGTTGACGAAAGCATTCCTGCATACCTTGGCACATATCACGCATCGTGCTATTAATCTCGAAGGTACATGTACATAGAGTACCAAGACCAAAGTTACCCGGTAAGCAGGACCGGTTTAATATCTGCCGACCGGGTAACTTCTAAGTCTCATTAATCTGAGTAGATTAAGCTATTCAACAATAACCTGTTCGTTAATATATTTCGTTACCTCTGTTTGTTGGGTGGAGAAGGACATGATGATATCAACGTGTTCCATATTCTTACCGCCTTTTGGCGCCGTAATGCCGGCATTTGGAGTCACAACCCATCTGATGCTTGATCGGTATAGTCTGTGATCATTTCCCAGACTCTAACATGATTTTGATATATTAACTGTCTTACTCGCGTGCAATTAGCCCGGAATCACGACTTTCCTTGAATTACGTCGTAAAAGAAGGCCATGTGATGTTGGGTCGGCGACTGGGCGAGGGTAATTGAGAAACTCCGAAATAAAACCAGAACTTGGGGAATAGATTAATATCATTTCGCTGTAGCCTCGGTATCTCATCTTCTGCTTCGTGTTGGAGTAGGGCTGAGTGGATGGAAGAACCTCTGAATTGAACTAGCGTGGGGAAGTTTCCCAGGTTAAACGTATATAACCGGTGCTGCAGATAGGTAGAATCGGATCGATACCCGCGACCAGGATAAATATCCGTATTTGATCAAATACCGACCAGATGGTGCAGCACGAAATATAGGTATCGTTGTTGCCGCGTAGACACTGCTTCTAGGATTGGGCCGAAATAGTCTGGTTGCTGTCAGGTGACGTGGAGTTTTATATTGCTTGTGCTGGGCAGTTGCAAAGATAACATAGGCATTGATAGGTGATACGAGGAGTTGAGAGAGCTAAGAGACAATGTAACTGGAGGATAAAGAAAACGGTTAAGCGTTGCAGGGAAACAGTCTTCGCCAAAGCCACAAAGGAGGGAGAGTTGTAAAAGCAGCGGGAAGAGATGTCATGATGCGCATGACATGAATTGGAAATAAATCGTGCCATCCTAGGCACAACGTGGAGTTCGCATATCTTAGAAAATGTCAATATTCTGACCTGTAGGAATCCCATTGGAACTGCCGAATATGCTCAAGATATTTAGCTGAATTGGATAAAGAACACGTCCCCTCAGGCCCCCCCCCCCACTCCCTCCCCCGAGATGTACACACGTATATGCAAACTGGAAATAGAATTGTACCATTCTAGATTCTCGTGGAGTTGACAGCGCGAACGTACCTGCCACGGCCGTTCTTCGAGAACTTGTAGGTTGATGTGTACATAACTGCCGGCTGCCCACTCAAGATTTAGGAAGCTGATATTTCACACTCTCTCTAAGGATTTCTTACAGTGAACATGAGCTGGAAAGACATCATGTCTCTTTTGGATCTGCGTAGAGTTCGCATCGCAGATGTACCCGTCCTAAGACCAAATAGGATGGTATTTGTAGAACTGCCGAATGCGCCCAAGGCGCGCAAAGCTGATATCATGTCCACTATCGGCCAAATTTGATAAGGAATATGACTCCCTTCGCTTTGTCCGAAAGCTGTGTTCGTTTCAAAGCAACAGGGAGCCGTCCCTTTGTTCTACTTCTCCCGCGAGACTGGGTCAGGAGCGCTATAGTTTATTGAATTCCCGCTTGTCCTCTTTTGACTTCCAGATATGGGTCTGTTTCCCGCTATTTCCGCTGTTGTCCTATCCAGGATGTGGGGAATAGGTCGTGTTGCGATCCAGCTTCCTTGACATGCCCGGCTCTTTTCGCTCTCGCCAAACCCCTATCCTAGATTGCAAGACAGTCACAATGTATCATTGCTTTGTAATTCTTGTCTAGAATTCCGTCCAGTTGAGACAGCGGTTACAGGCTATGGTGAGGAGGGGGGCCTTCTCTAGCATGATGACTCTGTATTCCTGTCGCTTCCACGTATCATAGGTGATTGTACCGAGCCATCACAATCCGCTGATGATACTAATTTACGCCAGCATTGGCTGTACCTCATCCTCATATTTCTTAATGTTTGCCAGATAATTATGAATCATGCGGACTCCGAAGCAGAAAGAGAAGGCACTTGGAATGACTTCTTGAGACATGGGATCAATTGGTTTTAGATGGACACAGTCCCTTTGCGTTTCTCTCTTTTCATGACATAATCCGGAGTAATAGGAACTGTAGAAGGAGGAGTGAGTGCAGTACGTAAATGACAGTTATACCATTCGTAAAATAGGACAAATGGAAGATTAAGAGAATGGCCGAAATGTTTAGAAAAAAAGAATCAATATCGTATCAGCGACACCAGGCAGCGCAGCAATTTGTGAGTCCTTCATAATCTCAACAGATATCCTATCTATGCGTAAGGACTTTAAAAAGTGGAATTCTAAGCATATTGTGGCCCTTAGATACTATTAATCGCCCTCACAATAGGTTAGAGGTGAAAGAACAGGGTTTAGTCGTCCGCAGTCGATATAACGTACCCTACTTCACAAGCGAGTGGATCAGCCAAGCGAGTGGGTCACCTCATTATCAAAATTAGACTGGGAACACGATTTACTCCGCAACGCTGGAAGATATAGTACTTGATAGTAGTCTATATAGTATCTACTCATTACTTTGGCATGTATGAGAGTTATGTTCAGGCTGCTTGCAGCGCGCGCAGTGCCGTAGACGCGGTGCGTTTTCATCAGTAGGCGACACTTCCCTACGCCTTTTACTACCTTCTACTATATTAGCAACCTTCTGAGCGCTCCATTCAGAGCCTTGATCAACTGTAAGGCTTCCTTCTTCCTGGATTCGCCTTGGCTGCCTCACAAGCCTTCTCTAGGGCAGCTGCTCGGTCACACTGCAGTACAGCAATATACGCCATCTTTGTGGCCCCCTTGCTAAATTGCTTTGCTATTTCTAGAATAGCGCAAGGCGAGGGACTCCAATGCTTCTGAATGCTATGATAAAGCAGAGTAGATTGAGCCTCTACCTCGCGCGGATTGCTCGGTGCTTTTTTTGGCTCCCATTCGGCAACCTCTGGTAGAGTAGCTGTCCGCTCACGAAGCTTTATATCAAGCTTTGAGATCACCGTCTCTGGGTGAAATGGGCCTAGTCCAGTGCCTCTAAAGCCTGCATATATTTTATCCTTTGTGGATGAGTGTTCGAATGCTGTCTTGAATGCTTACTAGCATCGCGCTCAGTAAGTAGTTTATTAGCCATCTCTCGTACAGCATCCAGTGTAGGCCGGAATCCTCGCGAATCCAAGTCAAGAATATGCTCAATAACCACCTCCTCTTCTAGCTTTGTGAACTTCTTAGAATTAGCCTCGCAGTCGCGTCGTCCAGTCATTCCGTCTAGTCGCCGTTGTAGAGTTGAGAGATTGACATTACATAGCTGAGCAACGCGTCGTTTGGGTAAAGACGCGTCTTGTTTGATAGCCTGAACAGCAAGGAGTATTCTGGCTTCATTTGAAGAGGTGTGCGCGTTGGATTGTTGATGTATCATAGTTGAAAATGGATGGGTTGTAATTTTGGTGATGAGGTGACCCACTCGCTTGTGAAGTATGTTATGCCATGAGGAGAATGACTTACGAATTGTTGCCTCATCTAGTGACGAGTCTTGTAAATAGGAAATGAGTAAATGGATCCCCACGCACTTAGAGGGGAGAGGTGATAACCTGTAGCAAGATGCCCGGATGATAAGTAATAATGAAACTGCAGATGAGCTTTTAAACTCTGTCCTGATATGGTGAACATGAGTATCGGAGCTCCGCAACTCAATCAGGAGTGCGGCCATCGGACTTCTGCAGTCCGATCTGATAACGAGCGGAATATAGACAAGAAAGGAAATTGAGAAGGCGATTCTAGAATTCTTTTCATGCTGCCGGCAAGGATTCAAGCAAATCGTGCATATGATGTGGCTTTGACAGGTGGGCCGGCCGACCGTTAGGGACATTGGTTTGTATAACGGTTGCAGACGCTCGACTGCTAGATTGATCGTTTATTCAGACTGTAGAGAAGAGCGTAGAGGCACTCTGTCTGAAAATGGGAGATGGAGTAATTCGAAGTTTGAGGTTAACAAAGAGGCCGCTAGCCTCCCGTCGTTGGCCCCGCCAATGGGGCGGCCGAAACGGGTCTAGCCGTTCCAGGGTTGGCGGGCGTTCCAAGGTTGTTGTTCCTGCATCACTTGCAACCTCAACCTTCACCTCTACACTACCCACCGATAACCTCCACATCTCTACACCTCTACACCACATCTACTTCGATCGCCATGCGTTGACAATGAACATCAACCGTCCACTTCTTTCGATCACCTCGAAACCGCTTCTCGGTCAATCCAGATGAGCAACGATACACCCATCACCGACGACGAGGTGGTCGCCCTCGCGAGGGCCGCCATCGATCAATCCCGCGAAGATATCAGTCAGCGAGCAGTGTCTGATACACCTGAGGTCCCCAGAGCATCACAACAGCCCGGCATCACGATCGATCTCAGCCATAGATTCATTGCAAGGCTTCCAGAAGAGGTTATTGATGTCATAAGGACGGAGATTGAACGGTAGGATATTTCTAGTTCCTATTTAGGTTGTGTGCTTGCGCCAGCCGGAACTGTGGCTGATGGTGGTTCGCTTGGCGTTGTGCATGGTCGTCAGTGACTGTTTATGCTAATGCGAACAGACTTGCGCTGTCTTCGAACCTGTTGACTACCCTTCCTTCCCGATTGACCGAATGCACCCGTCTACGCTACCTGAATGTGCGGCATAATCTGTTGCGCGAGATTCCCGATGTTGTTCGTCAACCCTCTCCCATGGCTGACAATCTAGGCATAGAAATGCTAACCAAACAGGTTTTCCGAATGCCCTTTCTCGAGATCCTTGACATCCGGGGAAACAAACTCAAAGTGGTCCCAAAGGAGATTGCGAATCTGACGTCACTCAAAGTCCTCTCTGTTATGAACAATAAAATCGAAGAGCTTCCAGTGTGCTTAGGAGATATGACCAGTTTGCAGGTTCTCAAATTAGATAACAACCCGATCCGCTTCCCGCCGCCAGATGTCCTCAAGGTCCGCGATTATGCGCCATCCCGGACGAGCGAGAACGAAAAAGACACCCTGATTGCCACACAAGTCAAGGCCTTCATGAAGGATTATGGCTCGAGAGAGAAGAAACGGGCAGTCAAAGAGAAACTCCGATTTGAATCTTCCGGAGACGAAAGGTGAATATTACGCCTAGTATGGTCTGATTGAAACTGACTTCTTGTCCAGCTGGAATGAGGGGAACCTCGAGACTCCGCGTCCGTCGAAGCGTGTGAACGGCGGAAGGTTTCCGGTGAGACCAAGCATTAGCCATATCGAAGGGGTTATCGAGAAACCCGAATCGCCTGGACTTCCTCCACCCATTCCCATGCGATCACATTATCGGGGACAGTCGCAACAAACCAACTTGGCCGCTCGACGACCAGCTGTGTCACCCCTCATGCTGGCCAATGGAAATGAACGCAATCGAAGCCAGAGCGAAGGCGCTGGACCCAATACTATCCGGGCAAAGCGCATGGGTATTTATAATAACAAGAGCTCCGATCTTGGTTCTGTGGATGAGTTGAGGCGATCCAGCCACTTCCGTGGATTCAGTCAGGGATTGCCTTTGCCTAACCTTACTATGACTAATGGAATGTCAGGAATGCAAGGGCCAGCGACTGCTGTTGGATACGGAGATCATGGAACTGTTAGGCCGCTTGCTAACCGCCCGCTTTCGGATGTCTGGGAACATAAACGGGGATCCGGTACTCCTGACGTTGTGGTGGAAGCCGCTAAAAACTTCCTTTACGCAATCTCACAGCTCTCTGAGCCCATATACCATATGGTAACTTCGATCAAGAAGACCGACAGAACGAAAGAAGGGCTTCGGAGAAAAGAAGATTTCTGCCGTCGCTTTTCTACAACATACATGAATGTTCGTTCCTTAAATGAATTGTTACAAAAGATGGACACGTTTGCCGAAGAGGATGAGGACGAGGCCCAGAAACTTTCCAAGGCCGTTTATCAACACGCCTTGAAGTGTCTCGATTTGTTTCTAGCTGTCATGCTGTCCGTCGCAGAGAATCGTGCGGAAATCACGCAGTACGCGAACCCGAGAATTCTACGGAGTTTTCTCTTCCTTCAACAAAGCAGCCTGATTGAAATGAGGAACGCGTGCTCTATCCTGGGGGCCGATTTTCGGGATACCAGGGTAACACGACGCATACCAAGCTCTGGTGATGCCATGGCTACAGTCAGGGCGCCATCTCGAGGACCCTTGAAAGTGCGGCGCTTCCAGACGTCACCACCGCAGCGAAACGGCCAATATCAGGTTCCACGACCTGTAGTCCTACACAGCAATGAGACGAGTCGCACGAACACTTTGACCAGTATCAGCGCAGCCACTCCTCGTTCTGGAGAGTCGTTCGTCCCACTTCCGGGAATATCGCGGACGAACACGTTGACTGGCACTTTTGACGAGGCTGATGAAGATGCTCAATTCGAGCGGATATATGCCAGACTTAGAGCAGCATGCGAATGTTGCCGAGAGAATATGCCCCAGATATCAAAGCAGCTGAAATATAAGTATGAGGAATTGAGGAAAGAACTGGATTCCGAGGACTTGAAGCTCAAGGTCTGTGCGAGTCTGATCGAGAAATGCGATTTTGTCGAGCGCCTCATGTACCCCTTGGCTAAACGGCTGTCACAAATGCAGCTGAAGGACGCGTACGCCAGGAGCCAGCCGGAGTTTTGGCAGCAGTGCATCGGTTTCATCAAGGTATGTGTCTCCGCTGAGGACCTGCTTATCAGAGGGTTAACTTCTTCCCAGGCATGGGGCGACCTCGCCGCCGCTAGCACAACCGATGGCCGCAACCTCGGACTCTTGAGTCTGGAGGTCAAGCAACTAATGAAGCCTTTGCACCGCACCGTCAAGGAAGCTAGTCTCGCCATCAATGACTCTACTTGGGCCAATATGTCCTCCAACTACTCCACTCCGCTCCCCTCCTTCACTTCGCGCACCCAGCCACCTAAGTTCCATAGGCCGACTATGACGAATAGCGGAAGCGGCGGTGGTCCTGGGTTTCCAGGCCCTATCAATACGTCCATCACCTCTGTTGCGTCTGCGTACAATCAGTACTTGAACAACGGACATATCGGATCTGGAGCCGGCTCTGGGGGTTATATTACGCCTGTACCGGCTACGCCTTTGAGTGCGGCGCTCGGACCGGCAGCTCAGGCTACCGTGCCGAATACGCCAAATGTGAGTAGTCAGGGGTCCGGAAGCTTGTTTGCGGGGGGGTGGGAGGCGAGGGCGGATCGGTATTTGAATCAGACTGCACGGAGGGTTTAGGCCTGTTGTTGTGGTCTTGCTGGCCATATTTTCTTTGGTGTTTGAGGACCTTATTGGGATATTAGCGATGGCGCCGGTTGTGTGTCTTTCTCTTTTTTTGATGTAGTATATGATGAAACGCATGGATAGCATGTCTGGAGTCCTGTTAGGGATATATCCTAAGATATTGGGTTTCTGAGTTTGCTATGGCAGAGGAGCTCACTGCCTAAGCATCTTGATATGGACTATGGCTTCGAGGTCCAAATAGTAGCTAGTGGATACTGGCTGGAATGAATAAAATCACATGATATGGCTATGGCTTGGGGGTAAGATAATAGTTAGTGGATACTGGCTAGGGTCAATACAATCATACAATATGGCTGGAACAAATCATTGATTGTAGGCGCTTGAGCCGAATTCTAGCAACTTCTTAGAGCCGTGCTGTACTGCATGCACTCGTACATTGTGAGTCCCAAGAAATTATGGATAGCGAAGGATACGTGGATCACTAGAAGGAGGAACTTCGTAATGACGCTCTCTACATATGTAGATTAACGCAAGGGGTATGTACTAATGCGATTGTTACAAATACGAGATGAAGGGAGGGTCTGGATAAGTTGGATTGGAGATTAGGTTTAAGGAGAGGGGAGGAGGGGCGTTGAGAAAGGCGGTGAGATGAGGACTATCGCCATTATCTAAACAAGTTGGATTCTCAAGGCAACTATACGACTTTATTACAATCAATCTCACATTACGCAACCGTACCCAACACACCAACTAGCCTTTCCCACATCATCGTCACCAGGTCTCAGCAAGGGAAGCATCCGCAAGACACTTCCATCCCCCCTACATCCATCTTCTCTCTACGCCCAAGAGCCCAGCTTGCTCTCCTCTCTTAAGCCTCTAGTGAGGACGATTGGTGGTTACTCACAGCTAGAGTATACTTAGAGTTCAACATTCTTACACGTGTACGCTCTGATATATAATATTCGTTTGAGGTTTAAAGGGTAAAGCGATTGCTGTAGAATTTTGACGTTTTCATTTAATTTAGATTCGAAAGAAGAAGCATTGAACGCGACCAGTAGGGTTGTTGACAATATGTTATAGAGTTTTTGTAGGTGGTATAGAGGGTAAGGGGTTAGTAAAGAAGTTTACTGGATTGAGGACTTTGAGATGTAGTTTTTACTAAAGAGCAGTTCGAACTGGGAGACTCAATACGGTTCCCGAATTACTTGCTACCAACTTTTAGTCAAATATCGTAATAATAACACCATTGAATGTTGTTTCTACACCTCTGATCTAATTCTAGGGTCGTATATTTTCAGATATATTGATCTTGCCTTCGGTGCTTAGCTTAGGAAAGGGGACAGTGGAATGATCAGGGCTAGCTGCGATTGGTTGCTGTTGACAGGGGCGTTTCCTGTAGAGGTTGTTGTTTTTCTGGATAGTATGTTGGATTTCAGCAGCAATTATCTTGACGATGGAGT
>ML994379.1:0-14822 GCA_010093945.1 Delitschia confertaspora ATCC 74209 | reverse complement strand
GGGGGGGTGTGGTGTTGTTGGTTTGTTTGTATAAAGCTCTTCAGCTATAAGGTAGAATATTCTTTGGAATGATTGAGGAGAGCGAAAAGCCACACCATGCTGGCAAACTCTTTCCTTATATACAATTTATCTACCCCATTATTAATTCTTCTCTTAGCTTACGACTCATCAACAGACCTATCCCCGATTCCCTCAAGCTCTCTCCATATTTTCACTGAATTTTCAAGTCGTGTGGCAAGTTTAACGGGATCTGTCCACTAGCTCAAGCATGCTCAGGCACCGATTCCGGGAAGTTGCAGTTCCAGAACCACTTTTTCCGGTGGACCAGTGGGGGCCATCGATTGGGGGTAGGTGGAATTTGTGGAGCTTCCCGTTGAGCGAATGACCTTTTGCATGGAACCATAACAAACTATCGCCAACTATCATGAGCTATTGTACCGCTATCCTCCTAACTAGGACCTTCAGAGTTAAAGAAATTCAGGGTATTCCACTAAAGCCCACTAAAAACAGTTAATTTTTCTCTGGAGCGTGGGAGATCTTTTTAATTTAGTGAGGAGGTTAGTTAGTGAGAGAGGCGAATCTCGACCCTGACGACCCCGACCTTTTGTCGAGCTAAGATCGAACTACTTCCGAAGTTGATGGTCTGCTTGTTCACCGCTGTTCACCGCCTCGTTATACTTTCATATTTTCCATGTTTTGGATACGAAGCTTTTATTGATTTCAGGAGGATTTTATCCTGCGGATGATTTGGTCGGTAGACTGACGTACTTGTGATTTGTGGCATTCGGGAGCGGCCGAGGCCGTGAGCACGTCACAAAAAGCAAAAGTTAAGCACGCCACCTCACGTTCCCAGCTCATGTTTCTTCCAGACCCCGCGTTGTTGTCTCAGCTACTTACCACACATGTAATCCTATATTTTCAGTTGGTAGGGATTCTTCTATAGGCGAGTTCTCTTCTAGAAATTCTTCATCAGCCTTATTTCCACGGTGTCTTTTAACCTTTTTTCTCTGTTTCTTTCTTTCTTTTTCCTTTTCCTTTTCCTTTTCCTTTTTTACGGATTCGGAGACCAATCTCCTGAAGGTACAGAATACAAAAATGTCTTTCATCTTTCCAATTTCTCAAGACTAGAATTTTTATCAGGTGTTGGTTGCCTATCCCCTGCCTACGTATGGATTGTCATAGACGTCCTCTTTTTCTGTATGATGAATACTGAATTCTTTGAAATCGTACCGACAGGAGAGTATATATGAAGAAAACTGGATATTCTCAACTACTACAACATAAATATCGAAAACATGGCCCCCTTTTATAAAGATCAACATCTCTATATATCCTCCCTTACCGCCCCCCAATCTGCCCCTTAGGAATCGGCCTGATCCAACTCACCGCAAGGTTGATGGCTATGGTCATGACGCCGATGATCCAGAACACTTTGCCGTAGTTCTTTCCGTTGTATCGGAATATAATCGCAAAGATGATCCCTCCAAAGTTCCCCGCAGCTCCAGTAAACCCACTCACCACCCCATTCGCATAAGGATGCACATGTGGCACCAATCCAAAATTCGCACCATTCCCACCCTCAAGAAAAACAGCCATAGCAGCAACAAGGCCGAACATTGTGGATTGGTCCTTAGAGTCGAGGACACCGATAATAATCAAAAACACCCCCGTAATCACCCCATAAGCATGCAAGGCCGCCTTCTTCGCCCACACACTCTTCGTCCTCCTGTACACCATATCACTCACATACCCGCCCAGTGGCCTCGTAACCCCATTCAAAAGCCCAAACATCGCGGCCCAGTTTCCTTGCTGCTGCAATCCGAGCTTCGGGAAGTTTTTCGCGTAGTAGTTGCCCAAGATGGAATTGATGGCGAGCTCAGCACCAAAGGAGCAAAAGTAGCCGGCGGCGGTGACGAGGGTTTGTGGGGAGGCCATGACAGAGAGGACTTCTTTGATGGTGGGCTTTTGGATTACTTCGCCGCGGACCGTGGCGACCATCTCTTGGTCGGTGATGTGGGCTTCGTTGTCGGCCCAGCCGTGCTTCTTCTCCTCGTCTTCGGAGGTGGCGGCGGGTGACTCGGTGACTGGGGTTGGAGCATCAGTGATGTTGCCCGGTACATCCACGACTTCACCAGTGATGGTGACACTGTGACGGCGCAAATTGGTTTCGGCGGCTGCGAAACGCTCTTCCCATTTTCCTGTCGGACTGTCGGGGCAGAGGAGGAGGAGACAGAGGGCCACGAAGACGATAAGAATACCTGGCACAATGAACGACACGCGCCAGGCCGTATGTTTAGCCATTCCATGGGAGTGGAGAGAGTTGTACACAGCCGGCATGACGAAGTACGTGATCCCACCGCCTAAGTTCCCAAGGCCTCCAGTTAGGGCGTTGGCAGTGCCGACGACGTTCTTGTCGAAGAATCCCGTAGTCCATACTTGACAGGGAACGAAACTGCCACCGAGGATGCCAATGAAGAAGCGGAGAGCGTAGAGGCCGGAGGCGTTGTAGACGGCGCCGGAAAGGAAGGTGGGGATGGCACCAGCCAGCAAACAGCCAGCGAAGGTTTTGCGGGGGCCGAAGCGGTCGCAGCATGGTCCGGCTACCAGACGGACGAGGAGCCTTTATAAATGTTAGACAGCTTGAATCAGGCGCTGCGCCAGCGAAGAGTACATACGTAGCGGTCAAAGCAATGATATTCGAATTGGCCACTTGAAACGGCTTCATATGAATATCCGCCGCGATCACATCGGCGAGAAGGGGCGGAAAGGCTGCAGCCAAGATGTCAGCATTTGAACTCCGATACGGGGGGGGAGGGAGGGGGGGGGGTGGTTATGAGGAAAGAGCGATAAGCGGACTGCAAGAAAATGGCATAGCTCACGTACCGTACCATGACCAGAAAGCAATCATGAAACCAAACCAGGAGAAGAAGAAGACCCGTCCATAGACATTCGTGACCGGGTTGAGGAAGGGAATCGATCGGGCTTTTTTGTTGACGGGGTTGACAATGGGAGACCTCCAGAGAGTGGCGAATTGTGCCATGGCGATAGTTGTAAAACTGTTTCAAGTTTCTGTGGTTATGCGGAAGGATCAATGAAGATGAAGTAAAATTTGCGCTGCCACAACTGCTTGTGTGAAAGTGAAACAGATGTGAACATAAATCGTGAGAGCTCCACGACTGTTTGGACGTCGTCGTTCGGCACACCAGTCACATATAAATTAGGTCCAGATCTGGAGAGAATTGAGCTTCTCCGTTCAAATACCAATCTTTATATCAAGAATTCCGCGGCGGTTCTCTACCGTAGCGTCATTCCGCAGGAACTGGGGTCGACGGAGTGGGCCACTTTCTGCTAAATGATGACTGCGGCACTCTTGAGGTAGGGAAGGAGAGACAAGGTACAGACACAGTGTCTGGTCTAGTCTTCGCGAAGGCGTTCAGATGGCTTGAGAGAGTCTGAAGAAAGATGTTGTTATTGGCTTGAGCAAGGGAAGTGTTGAAGCTGATATAGCTTTCCGATCAAGCAGGAGGGGGGTTGCCACATCTTTGCGCATGCTGCGAGGCACAGCAGCAAGCCAGGTCCGGAAGAAGAAGGAAGATCGAGGAGGAGATTGGATACTGAGGTTGGAAAGATAGTCGATCTGCTTATCTGGGACCCTAGCATCCTCCACTGTTGTGGACGGCCTTATCAGCAGTTCAGTGCCATGGCTTCAACGTCCCATATAAACGATCATGAAGTCCTTCTCCGCGGTCGATTTTCTAGGAGTTTGTCCATCGATTTGGTGTTTCTTTTCCTCGATATCTGGTCTGGAAGAGGTCAAGATTTCGGGACAGCTGCCGGTCGATATCTATCATCCTGGCTGATATACGTGGCGCTTATCTAGGACCAGTGACATGGCCTCTCAGATACTACTCGGGGAGGGAATTGTGATACCTCAGATAGTGTAAGACATAGACATGAACGGGTGAGAGGTATATAGATAGGTAAGCACTTGGTATGTGGTGTAGAATTTTGTGCTGCGCAAAGAAGCTTTTGAGAGACGAACTGTGATGGTTAGAGGAGTGACTATTCTGGGATTAGTTCCCGCTGTTCGTGTGGGGGTGTTCCGTGCTTATCTCCTCGCCTCACGCGGCATGCCGAGGAAATGCTCAACACTATAAAGAGAGGTCACGTGCTGTCTCAATCGAGGCCTCCACCGACCCTGCAAAGCACTTACTTCTTCCAACCCGAATAGATAGAATATCCCCCCAATGCAGCATGTGAACGGAGTGAATTTCTGCTGAGACACGGGACGTGCATATTTATCCATTTAGGTACGCCGCATTGCTTGTATTTAGACACCGCCTTAGCGAAGGACCGACAGTACGGTTGATGGCTTGCAATCTATCAGTGTGGGAAAATTTCAGAACACAGAATCGGGCAGAATATCGGGGGAAGGACTGACACTGAGGTAGAGGTGGTTCGTATTACAGAGACGTATCGTATCGGAAAAAAAGGTATGTGGAGCGGTCAGAAAAAAAAAATGAACGGCGACAAAAAGAAACCCCCTTCCCCCGTTGTGCATGTCCCATCTCCCATTTTATATCGCTTATCCAGTCTTGCCCACATAGCTTCCAAGCATATAATTCCGGAATTCCCTGCCCTATACTATCATTCGGCACCATCGATTCTCCTCTGTCACAGTAAACTGTCGCAATAATGCAGTCGTCCACATTCCTGCAAGTGCTGAAAACACCTGTAGCTCCACTGATGCTAGCTTGCTGTTGAATTCCATATTCAGTAACGGAACGAGAACTCCAGTTGCGCCGTGGAATGAACCCCCTTTTTACACCGCTGAAATGCTAAAATACGACAAGGAAACTCGTTACTCATGACTGGACTCTCCTGAGAATCGACACCCTCGAGATAAGGCGAAACTAGCTCGGCGGAGGACTGGCTGCAAGTTCCCCTTCGTGCGGTTTTCTGCCCCATACAACAAATCTGAGCATCTCGTTAGTGTGGCATACCAAGCTGCGTTGGACAGAGCTTACATCTTGTGGTAAGCATGCACATTTCGGTCAGAAAGCGCTTTTCTAACGTGGACCAGGTAGACCTCGATTTCGTCCTTGGTCCATCCAAGTCCCTTCTGGAACATCTGCAGACTGAAGGCTTGCAAACCATCCAGAAGGTTGGTTTCGTTGAACCTGCCCAGCATTTTGAACTGCGGGTCTTTTGGCCACGAGTTGATCGGCAACTTGAAGACTTCTTCATGCACGTCCACATAACCCGCCTGTTCATACCAGCGTTTCAACTTGTTCGCAATGCGAAGCGGCTTGCCGAGTGTCATAGCAGCCTTGTCTTGGGTCTGAGTCCATTCTGCAAAGGCATAATCGGAGCTCATAGACCCGTCGTCGCAATATACAGTCGGCATATACTCCTGACTTTCCATCCAGCCACCCGGTTTCAGATACCTGAAAGATTTGGCAATAACTTCTCTGAAGTCATCAAAACAACCCAGCAGAACACGGGTGTGAATGTAGTCCATCGGATCCAACATCCAGTCTTCCTCGTTAGCGTCATCTATCACGAACTTGACGTTGTTCGGCACCCACTCCGGTTGTATGGGAGACAAGTCGGTTCCAGTCACCTCGGCATGCGGAAATTCGTTTCCTAAGAGCATGGTAAGACTGTGATTTCCGGTAGGAGGGGAATAACCACGCACCCATTTCTATGGCCCATTTGCCAGTCCCTGTACCTATGTCCAGAATCTTCTTTGGGTTCTTCAACGGTGCATAGTGATTGCGGCCCTTGAAGAGAACCTTGAGGATCTCATATTGTAGGTCCAGCCTTTCTATCTCGTACTAGTGTGCCTTTACGTCAGTCTAAAAGGAGGGAGCGGCGAATATAGCGGGCCGGAAATAGGTACCTGGTCGTTCGGGAACATGTAGGCTAAGACATAGATCAGCAATTGATCAAAAAAAAAAAAAACGACAAGTCATGATTTGGGAGATCTTACATCCAGCTTGGTATCTGTGATAGGTCCTGCCATTCTCGCGAACAAAGTTGAAGATGCTCTGATTGACCGACTTGGTACTCCTAGAGCATGGTGAGAAGGGGCAATTGAGGTAGGTGGTGGTGAGGGAAGACTAACGTGCCACAACTTTCTTGTCCATCCGACGGGTCGGACTGCATGTAGAGAGTGGATTAGCTGAGATTCTGAGGGGATGGCATAACACAACCTGGTGGAGAGAACTGGTTTGCCACACGTACATCGGGCTCGATAATGGAGCGCGGACTGGTTGCTTCGACCGACGACGGCGGGCTCTGACCATGAGGAGGCAGTTGAATGGACAGAGACATGTTGTCGGTCAGGTTCGCCATCTGTACAAAAGTCGAGAACCTCTTCAAGTCCTGTGTCGGAGCGCTTGGAGAGGGCAGAAACCCAGCGCAAAGGTAATCGAGTGGTGTGGAACCGGGACCAGGGGGGCGGTGACGACCGTCGGCGACTCAGTACACGCCGGACAAATCCTTTTTTGCTTGGCTGCCCATTTTATTAATCATTTGCAATCCCCTAGTCTAGGCGCTGCACAACCACCATAAACCACTAGCACTCGCAACAACCATAATACCAACACCGCCGCCCTCATAGAAACAACCCTCCAACCATCCCTAGGCAGCTGCAACTCCAGTTTCAGAACCCTCCCCCCCCTTTCTGCATTTTGCAGCAGGCAATTCTCGCTATCTGCCCATTGTTTCACATCACATTTCATGTCGTATACTGCGGGTGGTGGCGTTGCTTGGCTGCTCTCCCTATTTTTCTGGAAATCTGGGGAAAGGTGAACAGGTCGCCGTCTCTTCCACGGTCCCGGATTCTCCACCGCTAAGTCTAGAGAAAGTCTCCACGCCGCAGTGGTCCGGCCCTTTCCATCTGTTACCAAGTGACCGGGTGCACATTGATGATTTTTGAGATGGGTTTGCAACCGTTGACGTTTCCGTCTCGTCTAGGGGCATGTGTTTGTAGTGTGTTCATGGATAGACAACCAGTGCTTCCTAGCAGCTTCATGCTATCCCCCTCATGCTATCCCCCTCATGCTATCCCCCTCATGCTATCCCCCTCATGCTATCCCCCTCATGCTATCCCCCTCATGCTATCCCCCTCATGCTATTCCCTTCATGCTATCCCCTTAGAAACTAGTTTTCTTCTTCCGTGATGAACTCCCGTCAGAAAGGGTACCATGCCTCATTAAGTGTGAACTGATACACATCGAGTCCCCCTTCTCATAAGAGATACTTCTCCGATGTCCTGGTGGCACACGTGTCCAACCACCAGTACTTAGTCACAAGGATTGTCATCATATGAGGTGACAACCGTTCCTATTCATACCTATGGCACTCATCCATCAAGCCAAACTTCCATTCATCGATATTTTCGTAGAGCAGTAAATTTCCATCATTTCTTTTCATTACAGTCCACTGTATGGCGTACAAAGTCATCCAAAGTCACCCACAACTTAAGGGTAAAGAAGATGTGAAAAATCATTTCATTTGATTGTCATAAGTCGTATCCATGTCCGGAACACCTCCATCTATTTGCCGTCATTGGCATTGAGGAAGAAGAAGCCCTAATGCTAGATCACGTCACCCACATGTTTATTTGCTTCCGCCCTTGTGGCCAGCCTCTTTGGCAGCCTCAGAGCCTGGCAGGAAGGTGCCATCCTCACGACGTCCCTAGGAGTTTTTTAATGTCAGCAAAGGCTCAGGCAGAATGTATTTTTCTGGTAGCCACATTACTCACCTCAGTCGAGCCCGAACCGCTAGATGACGAGGTTGAATTTTCACTATTTCCTCCTCCAGAAGCGAGCCCACCCTTGTGACCGGCCTCTTTGGCAGCCTCAGAACCTGGCAAGAAGGTGCCGTCCTCACGACGTCCCTATCATGTCAGTGTCAGTAGACGTCAGGCAATATGGTGTTTGGTAGACAATGTGCTTACCTCAGTCGAGCCTGAGCCACCAGATGACCCACCGCTTCCTCCAGAGCCACCCTAACGAGAGGGTTAGTCCACAATAATCAGAAGAGACAGAACTCCACGTACTCCACCATGAGAAGCGTGCCCACCCTTGGCAGCAATCTCACGGACCTCTTCCTTGGGTCGGTTGGCGAAGTTTCCGGGGTTGTTATCAGCCATTGCGTGTGGTTGAGTGTTGATTCGAAGGTTGATGGAAGCTTAATAGAAGTTGAGAAGTCGTTGTTATCACTGAAAGTGGTTGAAGGTTGATGGGGATTGAAGGAGAGATGAAGGAGAGGGTCATAGAAGTCCTTATTTATGCTTCGCCCATTCTCGCACCTCACGTAGCTCTGAGGTCATACCCTGTTTTGTGACCGCTCGTATCCTTGTGAAGTTGCTTGTTTGCTCTCAGTGGGTACCAAATCCAAAACGATTGTGACATCATATCACTCCAAAACTTCTGTAATGCAGGTGGGCGACCTCCAATTGACAATCAGAGAAGGCTTGTAATGATATATCATGTTTCTACCCAAACTCAAACAGACTTTCATTCTTCTGCCTAAAAAAGCACATCACAAGCCAATCCAATCGCGTATAATGATGCGGGAGAGATGAGCGCTAGGTTGAATTGCGGGGAAGCTTACTCTAGAATATGGGCAATTATGGTCGGTGCGCTGTCGCGTGGACGCGCTCTACGCGTATGCACGTGCGTCTTTCACCCAGAGTTCCAGCAGTGATATATCACCTTCAAACTCCGACAACAAGATTTACATGATCTTTTTCCATCTTCGATCCCCCCTATTCTTCAATCACTTGCACATCCATCTGAACCGCCAATTCCTCTTCACCATGGCCATCAAACGGAAGGCGACGGATGCTGTCCCAGATGCTAAGAAAGTGAAGCCCAACGCCAGCATCACCTCGTTTTTCAAACCTCCAACCACTCCAGCAGCCAAGGCAACACCATCATCAGAAGTCAAATTCAACAAAGAGGCATGGGTCGAGGAACTCACTGAGGAACAGAAAGACTTGCTTCAATTGGAGATCGACACCTTGCACGACAGCTGGCTACCTCACCTCAAGGGTGTATTGCTTTCCCCTAAGTTTCTCGAACTCAAGCGGTTTCTCAAGAGCGAGCTGGCCAGTGGAAAGACGATATATCCGCCTATGAAAGATGTCTACTCCTGGTATGTCGCTCTCACGGGTGTGCTTTACATGCATGTATTAAGAATGGGAACAATAGGTCCCGCCATACACCACTAGATACCGTCAAGGCAGTCATTCTGGGCCAGGACCCATACCACGGACCAAACCAAGCCCACGGTCTCGCATTCTCGGTCCGGCCTCCCACCCCCGCCCCACCCTCTCTAATGAACATGTATAAAGCTTTGGCAAATGACTACCCAGACTTCAAAAAGCCGCCAAACAGGGGAGGCCTTCTGACCCCCTGGGCCGATCGTGGCGTGCTCATGATCAATACCTCTCTCACTGTTCGGAGGGGAGACGCAGGCTCACACTCGGGAAAGGGTTGGGAACTGCTCACTCAGAAAGTTATTGATACTGTTGCGAAGGTGAGGAACCACGGTGTCGTTTTCTTGGCCTGGGGAAAGCCAGCGGGCGAGCGAGTAGCAAACGTCAATGCGGAGAAGCACTTGATTCTTAAGAGTGTCCATCCTAGTCCGCTCAGCGCACACAGGGGATTTGTGAGTCTCGAAGGGGCATAACAGAAGGTACCTGGCTAATAATCTGCAGTTTGATTGTCATCACTTCATGAAGACGAACGAATGGTTGGTGCTGAGATACGGGAAGGGCTCCGAGATCGACTGGAATTTGGACGTCGATCCAGAAAAGGCCGGTGTCTAAGTCAATGGCATCCGTACCCACAGTTCTACGAAGAGCTGCGTTTGGATCAGGCGTTTTCGATCACTTCCAGTAATATTAATGAAAAATTAGATCAAGGAAAGGTGTGAATTCACAATATCACTTCGGATTGGCGCTGGATGGCGAATAGAGGTTGGTAAATTCAAGGTCATGGTAAAGGTTAAATATATCAACTGTTCACAATGAAAGCTCCTCTCTCGTCCGCTTCTGGATGATACTCAGATGGCTTTGTGATTGGTGCTCCTTCATATCGGAGGATTTACCCGAAGATGAGATCCAGGTAATTTTACGCGAGTGCCAAGACATACAGACATCCCACCTCATCGCCCTCGCCTTCCACTTTGCGACTGCGACTATCTCCTTCGCAACGCAACACCACGCATCAACATGTCTTTCGCCAGAGGCGAACGCGTCTACTTTGATCTTGACAAAGATTTCAGCGAACAATTAGGCGCTCAGAACGA
Source organism: Delitschia confertaspora ATCC 74209 (assembly GCA_010093945.1). Lineage (NCBI taxonomy): Eukaryota > Fungi > Ascomycota > Dothideomycetes > Pleosporales > Delitschiaceae > Delitschia > Delitschia confertaspora. Next base: position 4,496 of record ML994379.1, on the reverse strand, counting down.
TGACTCGCAGAACAGCGCACCGCCGATGGTCCCCTCAACGGCGTTCGTCGGTGACATCCTAGAGCGCGATTCTTCAGCTCCGCCTCCCGCACCGTCCTTCAAGGGAAGCGCAACAGGATTTCCGGCGCCGAAAAAGCGCACAAGTAGAGTCTCTGCATTCAAGCAGCAGAGGGCAGCGAAAGCCGAATCACCTACGTCTTTTTTGCCAAAGCGACAAGAGGCACCGCAGCCGTCGCCGCAGTCGAACCAGGGGGCTGCGCTTCCGGAGGACGACAGGATACGTATCGATGCGGAGAATAGACAGCGACTAGCTGAAATGACGCCTGCAGAGATTGAAAGAGAACGACAGGAGCTTTTCGACGGACTTACTCCAAGATTGATCCAGAAGCTGCTCAATCGCTCTAATATAAACTCTGGGAGCAACGAGCAGGACTGGGACAAGGGAATTCCCCCTGCGCCTCCAGCTGACGAAGAACGAGCAGAGAAGAAGCCTTCGACTAAGAAAGTCACCTTTCAACAACCTACAAATCCCCAGCCATTAACTACCGAAGACCGCGACCCTACCCTCTCCAAATCCGAAAATCAGACTCTACCACAATCAGCCACCGGAACCATACCAGACACACACTTCATCGATAGCTCTTCCTCAATACACTTTCCCCACCCTCCCCAACCCCCAGAACTCGACCCAAACTCCCCCTCCTTCCTTAACGACCTCCACGATAAGTACTTCCCCGAGCTCCCCTACGACCCTTCGCGAGTCTCCTGGATGGCACCCATCGATCCCTCGGATACCTCCTCACCATACCACCCTGCGCAACAAGCTATGTCGGCCGCAGAGCTCCGCTTTGATTTCAGAGGTGCACTGCTCGCACCAAGCCACGCGCGAGAAATACCGGTGACAAAGGGTCTGCATCATCATGGCGATGCGCCAGAAGCAGCAGGGTATACTATACCAGAACTCGCGCGGCTCGCGCGCAGCAAAGTCGCCAGTCAGCGTTGCATGGCGTACCAGACTCTCGGCCGGATATTATACCGTCTCGGCAAGGGGGAGTTCGGCGTCGAGGAAGGTCGGCAGCGTGTCGATGGGCCCGCGGATATCGTCAAAGACCCGAATGTCGTTGAGGATGGCGATGACGAGGACGGTGTCATAGACCAGGAGAGTGTGGGGTCGGCGATGTGTACGGGGTTGTGGGAGTGTGTGGAGGAGGGACATGTTATTGAGACGTTGACCGAGGAGGCGAATAAGGAGAGGGGCCATTTGAGTGCCAAAACTTATGCACAGGAGGCGCTATGGAACTGGAGAAGAGGGGGTGGAAGGAGGAGGAAGGCTGTCTAGGGGTAAGAGCGGGAGGAGAGCGGGTGGACACGACATGCTTCGAAAATAATAAGTATGCCTAAAAGAGTGAATATTACAGGCAGGAGAAGAGACAGCTGAATGCTGCTTAATGACAAGTTAAGCCAGTTCTCATACGAAGAACCTCGTTCGTAAAGGAGCGTCCCCAATTGTCTTTCGATCCCCCGCCTATCACACCCAAGTATAATAATCAACTCAAGATTTGCAGATATGTAAGGCACTCTTTAAAGAGGCATCCACAAGACCTTCAAGAATTATTGCCTTGTTACGGTTAAGAAAAGAGGCCAGGTTGAATGCAGAATTGGGTGCCAAGATCGCCGGTACTCCTCTTTCGAACGAGGTCTTTTATAAATGGGGCGTAGCTGTAATAAAATGGCACATAAGATCTAATCAAAGCACCATGGATAGCTTTCACATACACAGCTGGCTTCGTGTAGCTTTTGAAGAAAAAGTCCAGCTTAGCATAGCGGTATTATGCTGCTTTCGCATCATAGGATGAGGACTTCACAATTGGCTGGATGAGGTGGGCAACTACTCGAGCCCCCGTCCCTAATATAATGTGGACGGCTTGCAATGATAAGAGATAATACCAACGAAAACTAGACAGATCTTCTTCGTTATACCAAGTCCCCTTGTTTTCTAATTAGGTTGCAAATCTTCTTTCTACACACCATGTGATGCAACTTTTGTTCCTGTATTCTGGTTAAGGGGAGTGGAGAATGAGGTATGTCTTAAGGGTTCAATGCGTATCCAGGGAGTTTCCTTTCAGCGGTCCTATGTAACTAATCATTTCTTTCTACTAGGTAGATGTGACGGTTATCAGGTATACCTTTGATGAGTATTTATATATCATATATGTCGAGTATAGTCCGTGCATTGAGATAATATTTGGTAAATTAGTACTGTGCGATTAGGGAAGGGGGTGATGAGGGGATAAGGATTCGAGAATGTGGTGCTTTATCAACTGAATCACGGGGGAAGAAGTGTCTCCTTGCGTGCCTGTGTGAGGTGATAAACTTATTGTGCGATGGAGAGAGAACCGGTGAAATACTCGACCTCTGATTAATCTCTCAAGTCTGAACTCAAGTGGCTCTTAGAATTTTTGATTTCAGGAAGTGTTATTTCATCTGTAGTAAGTTACAGTGGTGGGTTCCTTTCACTCCGCCCTTAAATGTGACTAATTCAATGCCAAGGTACATTAATATGCCAACCCAAATCATAGAAACATCCAAGAAACCGTTGCTATTTAGTGTTCTGGATCAAATTCCATCAGATCGAACGTCCAGCTCTCCACTGCATCTATCCATCCCGCTTTCATCCCTGAACACAAACGTAAACATCTTTCCATAACCCCCACAAATCCTTCCGGACCCCAGGTTCCAACTATTAAAATCCACCGTCGAGATCCCCCTATCCCTTCTCTATATCCACGCAAAAACTCCCTACTTCGCGGTATGTATCTCTCTTACATGCGCACACCGAACCTGGATGTGCGGTTGTACAGCCCATAGGACTGGGCGTTGGTGTCGACGACTTGTTCATGGTCGTATGCCTATTGGACTCACAGCACACATAGACTTCGGCCCGCAGCTCTGAGCAGGAACTGTCGTGGGCGTCAGGGTTCCAGGCTAGGAATTCTGAAAGGGGGATGCTGTTTTTATCCGTAATGGTTAGACAGCCCTCGTTTGCATTCACGAAGTAAAAGGCATCGCAGCTCGACATCATGCCCGGTTGAATTGGCTGTAATGTCTGAATGCCATTCCCTAGTAGCGTTGTCTTGGTTGTTGTAGGTGCGGTACTGGGCAGTGATGTAGGCGTCCCTGGAACCCCTACGCAGTACCATATTCCGGCCCATAACGCACTGAAATAGGTGCCGAAAGCTGCGTTCCATTACTGTGAAGTCGCAAAGCGTGAAGGCGGAATGTTTTTTACGGCCTTCGCGTAGGTGCCATGAGGCCGTCTTGTATTGGGGAGGGCTTTACTGGCGCCGGTTTGAATGTGTGTGATTGCTGTACGAAGTGAGGGGATTGGTGTGCCGGGAATGCCCACACCGTAGTATGTGTTGGTCTAGAGGGCGTCGCAGGAGGTACAGTCGCAACGAAGTCCGCGTGAGATACTGTAAGCCGAGAAGGCATATGGTAGGAGCAACTTACTGCCGACCTAGCACACAATACATGTATATATATTCAACAGTCCATTAGACCCCATGTTCTTTAAGCACAATATGATCACTATCATAATACCGCCCGTTGACTACCCAGTTTTCGCCTCATACTGCTTACAGATACACTATCTCGCGGGGCGGTATTTCCATTCCCGCACCTGCTCATTATCTGACCAGGCTCTAGGTTTTCTGAATGGCATTTGAACTAATTTTGAGTATTTCAAATACCAGAGTATTCTAATGACAAGGTAGATAGTTTGAGTTGGTAAAAGTGGAGTACGAACGAGTGGGACCCGTAGAGGCGTATTCACACCCGGAGGCGGATCCGGAGAGACAGTGCCTGACCAAATATCCCGACGACCAAAACATTGAAATCGTTGGTGGATAACACGCTGGTGTAAGTATACTAAATTCCTTAAGCATAACTTATCGCCAGGCAATACCTATCTCCAGAATTCCTAAACCGATATCAGGTACACAAAATGCCGACCACAATCCAAGCTGGTTTCACAGACGAAACTTCACCCTCTACCTCATCAACGACGCTGCAAACAAAGCTCTGTCTTGCCTAGGAATCTATTTTCTGGCGGTATAATACAATGTGGCCGGCCCGTCCAGAACGCCACTTGGATTGTCTGCGCCGTGAGTCTCCGCGGGCGACAATGGTACAGTTTCAAATGTTGGTTTAATGGCTATTGCTGAGATGGTGCATCGACGAAGCCGTACCGGACTGGGAAGAATTCTCCTTCTGGGGTCTCATACCGATACCAGTTTGCAATTCGTTTTCCTTCAAGTAATCTTTTCATAATCTTATACATCTTTTACACTTTCTTGTTTGTTTCTATTGTATCTCATGTCTGTTATGTATCAGTACTCTGTTATACATTACCTCCATTTCTTCTAAGGTGTCTTGTATTTCTTTCCATGTCATCTTTCATCACTTCTATATTGTCCTACATCTCCATACGCTCCCCT
>ML994378.1:0-14848 GCA_010093945.1 Delitschia confertaspora ATCC 74209 | reverse complement strand
CCCCCCAACCTATGCAAGCATACGAGCGGCCGTCACACCTTGTACAGTTTCCAGGCTCTCCGCAGACAACTTGGGAAAGTCCTTAGAGAGACTTATGCTGATTTATCCTAAAATACATCTGTTTGAGGAATAGAAGACTGATAACGTACTCTTACTTCATTGTCACGATGTTCCCGACTGTCACGGACCTCACACTTTGTGTACTAGATTCGTGACACCCGCTCAAGATGCACGAGCGAAGTCCTCCTGCAAAACTTTCAACTTACGAACTTGCCTTTCCTTTTCTCTCTTCACTCAACGTCTTAACTCTTATGACAAAATACTGTAAGTAGTAAACCAGTTGAAAATCTCTTCGTCAGCTCTCAAGCCTCTCCACATAGCCTCTCGTGGCATTGGAGGTGGTACTTGCCGATTAGCAAAACCAGCCTTTCCAAGTTAACCAAGGCATCAAACACCGTCCATCATTCTTCGACTACCGTTTCATTCGAGCCTCCCAGGGATTGCTTATTTGTTTCTCGGACATTAAAAAAGCTGAGGGTTGTAGACGGAGGTAGTGGCAAGGCGTTGAAATATGCAGGGTCTAGTTTGTCCGCGATCGTCATCTATCCCTATCGATTGTGGATAGATTGGTTTAATCTGATTGGTTGCATCAGATAAATTATTTACTCCTCTTCTGTCCATTTAAAAGAGATTATGAAGGTCAAGTGGGACATCTTGCCTCTCCTTTTCAAAGGCGGATGGGTTGGAGACAACTTTGGAGGCAACCCTCGAGGCAACCCTCGAAGCAACAACGATAGTAAGAATAACACAAGCGGAGTTCAGATTGAGTGTGCAACTTGCGGAGAAAGCGGTTGGCGGTGGTGCGGAAGCGCGGAGCAGAGGATGAACAATGGACCCCTTGATTCCCGCCAAGTTCTCTAAACCCCTTTAGCATGATAGCGGCCCCTCGAACTCCTTAAGCTCGACACCTCCATCCACCGCGAACTGACCACCAATTCCTCTCCAACTGGAGTTGCCACCCTCTTTATTTGCCATTTAGTCAGTTGAACTGCATGTTCTTGACATTCATTTATTGTCTGTATATCTGTATTTACTGTCACTCATTCCCCCCGGTTGTTTTTGCTCTTGTCCGCGCCCCTCGATTGCAGTGTGAGCTCCCACTCTTTGAAACACCGACGCCTCCAGTACTGTTTATTACTTGTCACGGAGTCACAGCATACCATTTCGACATCCTACGAGCGCATAGAAACTTCCCAAGAAGCATCAATCTCTCAGTTCTGCCTCCTTGCCTGAATACATCACCCCTCTGTACCACATTCCTCTGTCGATGCAATCTTGATAGAACGACGGGGCAAGAGATTCGAAATGGATCTTACGAGTCCTACGACGAGATTTCCGACGCCTATTCTGGCGCAGCGACGTCCTCGGACGCACATTGATAGCACACCGCTTCCGACAGACTCGATGGTCACAGTCCCGCTTTCCGAGTCGGATGGAGGACTCATGTCGCCGAGAGAGGAGGATTCTGAGTACACCCTTCCACCAATGATAAATATTGAAGAGAAGCAATTCTCTTCGCGTCCTACTTCTACAGAGTTACTAGGAGCAATTAGAGAGAGGGGTAGCAAGGATAGCAGCATCAGTACACCTTCCACCACAGAGTTCAACAGCCTTACCATATCTCTACCAGGGGAGGAGATTCCGTGCAGCCCAAAGTCGGGAGAGCGGTCACGGAGCGACAGTAATGGTTCGGACCGGAGTGGACCCGTAGATTGGGCCGGCTTGGAGAAGGATGAACAAAACGAACAGAGGGAGCATCGAGAAGAAGGGCAAGACGAGGTAAGGAGTCCCACCCTGCCTGGAACGAGGCAGATGGAACTAACAACTTCAGGCCATGGCCCTCCTCCTCGCTCGTCTGGAGCAAGAAAATAATGCGCTCGCCATCAACCCAAAGTCCGGCTTGAAGGCTCGCGTCCGAAGCGAATCCCGACCTCCCTCCATGCAGCAGCTGAAACGCCTCGTCCAAGAAGACGCTTCTCGAGTCCGAGTATCTCAACTGCCCGCCCCGCCTCCGATGACTGAACTCGAGTTCTGGGCTGCCCTTGTCCGAGATTACCCACAAACCGTTCAACGACTCCCGACACTCACATTGAATAAGATCCGGGCTGGTGTACCGGCTCCATTGCGCGGTGTTGTTTGGCAGAGCATGGCTGGAGCACGCGATAAACTTATCGAGGACCAATACGAGGTTTTGTGCGCGGAGTCGAGCCCTTATGAGAGTATCATCAACAAGGACATCGGTCGGAGTTTTCCTGGGGTAGAAATGTTCAAAGAGGCCGATGGCGAAGGTCAGAAGATGTTGGGTCGGGTGCTGAAGTGCTTCAGCTTGTATGATCACAAGATCGGATACTGTCAGGGGCTGGGCTTCCTTGTTGGTCCGCTCCTTATGCAAATGGGCGACAAGGAGGCCTTCTGCGTGCTTGTCCGGTAAGTCCACGTTTGCCAAGGGGGTTTGAGGGATGCTAATCTTTTGGTAGACTTATGGAGGATTACGACCTGCGCTCTTGCTTCCTACCGGACCTCTCCGGGCTGCATCTTCGAATCTTCCAGTTCCAACAGCTACTTCAACAGCACATGCCAAAGGTGGCAGCACACCTTGAGTCTCTGGGTGTCGAATCGGCATATCTCTCTCAATGGTTCTTGTCGTTCTTCGCCGTCACTTGCCCGCTACCGATGTTATTCCGGATCTATGATGTTATCTTCGCCGAAGGCGCCTCGGAGACTATCATGCGTGTTGCTCTCGCAGTTATGAAAAGGAATGAGGAGAAAATTCTTGGCTTCCACGAGTTCGAAGATGTTATGCAACTTCTTCTTGGACGGTCATTATGGGACCCGTATGGGCGGAATACAAAGTCAGCCGATCAGCTTGTGAGCGACTTCGTGAGTTTCACAAATGATGTGACAAGGGAAAGCCTCCAGGGATTGGAGTCAAAGTTCCGAGAGGCGCAAAAGAAGGAGGGGTCGTCAAAAGGCGGTTATGGCTTTTTTCCTGATGTGCATAAAGCCGCATCTTCCTTCCTTGGTCGCATATGGGCTCCTTCAAACTCGTCAACCAAGTCTGTCACACTTAGCCCAGGTCTTAGCGCACCCTCAAGGCCTGTCAGTTTCCTACGACGCACACCCTCGAAACAGAGCATGGTGACTTTGAATTCTGTTGACGGCTCCGAAAGTTCGACACATACCCAAAGCACGGCCATGACAGAGATATCGAGAGCGTCCTCCGGCGATGCGCTATCTCTCAAGTCCAATCACGAGTCCATGGCTTCGTCACTCCGTATGGGAAGCTCCGCGAAAGACAAAGACCTCCATTTTCAGATCGAGCAGCTACTCACGTCAGTCAGTCAGTTACAACGCCAGAACAGCGAGTTGGAAGCAGCTTTGCAGAAACAGCGGGAAGAAAGGCGCGAAGACAATCGCGTTGTCCGCACAGCAGTAGACAAGATACGATCCCGGAACCCAACGATTACCCGCTCAACAGCTCAGTCGCGCCGGCGGACCACCATCACCGCGACTACGGTTGCTGTTGTCCCCTCAGATACACCTTCTCCAATCTCTTCGGCCCCCGAAATCGCCGATGTCGTCGAGTTGCTAGAGAATCGCTTCCCAGCTCAACCATCCCACACTCGCTCGTCTTCCATGTTTGAAACCAAAGAGCACCTGCGCGAGTCGCTCGCCCGCGTCAAACAAGAGCTTGCATCCGAATCTGTCCGTGCCCAAGCTCTCGCGCGCGAAGTCTCGGATCGCGAATCTGAATTACAGATGGCGCGCGATGCTTTGAAAGAAACGCGTCAACGGCTGCAGGATAGCTACAACCAGAATCAGCGGCAGGAGAAGACAATACAGGAGTTCCGCGCTACTGCTCGTAAGGGGTCGATACCATGGTCATTAGATACTGTGGATGATGGACGGCCCTCGCTGTCCCGGTCCGATACTGCGGATTCTGCCATTTCTACGTCTGGCCTCCGGGAACTGAAACTCGGACGCTCTCCAAGCCAGAAAAAGCCAACCCCGCAATTTTCAAAGAGGAGTTCGAGTCTGGCGACGCACACCATCCTGTCGAGCTCAACGGAGGAGAACAAGGGTGGGGATAGTAAAGATAAAGAGGAATTGCTGCTGGAGTTGGTGAATGCGAAGACAGCGGAGGCAGTGGCGAAACAAGAGTTGGAGGAGTTGAAAGGCAGGTTCGAGAGTATGAAGAGGGCTATGGGTGTCACGACTGGAAGTGGAGGAGGAAACTCGAGAGACAGTCCTGGGATGACGCCGCCGGCGAGTGGAGGTGGGGGCGGGTTTTGGGCGGGCTGGAAAAGGAGTGTAAGTACGAATAATGCTACACTGCCGCAATAGGGGTGGGGTCTATGAAGTAGACAGGATTTGGTGGATGTACACTGAGTGGAGATGTGTGGTGTATATAGTGGGTGGGCCATCTATGTCAATATGAGGAACGGAAATATGGATGTGTATATCGGTGCAGCCATTTGCTGTCATTCAAGAGAAAGGCAAGACGGCTTTTATCTCTGGAGATTATGATACCTCTGGCCACAGGTGGTGCTTTTTGCTCTGGTCTCCTCCTGGATGAGGAGCGGGCTTTGTGTATAATGATAGAAAGAATTGGCTCATACATGCATAATTAATTTCCACTATCAATATTCATTTTATTCAACCACTTCGTAGTGAATGATGAACACGTGAGTGGTCAACGACTCTGTTGGACCGCTTAGTCACTAGTGCCCAGAGGACACCTACCTAGGGCTTGCTGCCTACTCCTACCTCCTTCTTCTCTAATCCTTTTCTTCTCATACAGTTAGCTACCTGGGTAATCAATATAACGATTGACCTTCTCTTGGGCAACACTGTGACAACAAGAATACGATGCCCGCAGATATCATACACATTGGCAGGATGTCTGCTTCATTTAGTGAAGGACATTATAAGAATCCAGATTGTGAAGGTGTTTGGGTGTTAAAAAGTGCCTGCAATTAACCTTAGTTCTGTGGGGTGGTTAGTTAAGGATTTTAATATGGCGGGTGCTTCGGGGGAATCGCTTTGTGACAAAGAAAGCGCAGGTCAAGCTTTTTCTTTGACTTTAAACATCTATTACGGTAGCCGATTCTATCGGTTTGTCGAGGTATATGATTGTCTCAGTTTGTTAAGGACATCGATTCCTCTTGTTTACCACACTCGATCATAGATTTACCAGGATCTCTAATTCCATCTCATTCGTATCCAACTGCAATTCTGCACTATCCCAGGCAAATCCCCAGCCCTTTAATCATGCCTCTGTACCTGCTGTACCAAATTCTCCCCCTTCCCCCACATCGGCACCAAGCCCTCCGGCACCTTCTCAACAGCCAGGTCCACTACCTCCCGCATCGTCGACCCGCTCAGAATCTTCATAACGGCAATATCGACCTTCAACTCCTTCATAAACCAACTGCGCAAGTCAACACCGATGAGCGAGTCCAGACTCAGATCTTGACCGCGCTGATCAAGGAGCGGGACGGACTCGTCGAGGAGGAGCGCTGCGCGGAGTTTGGCGGTAAAACCGTCTAGGAGGCGGATACATTAGTACGACACTGTAAATAAACAGGAGAAGTGAAGAATCGGGGTTGTAAAATAACAAAGAAAAACCGAAACACTCACCCTCAATAGCTTGCCTAACCTCCCCCACTGTCGTCGCAACAGCCAACTGCGCCTTGACCGACACACTGTTCAGCGGCACCAGACCGCTCGTATTCTCATCCTCCGCCAACGCCAAACAATGCGAAAAGCGCCAATTTGTGACCCAGGTAGCTTTCGGTGCGTCCTCAAGCCGCACGCTCTGCAATCCCGTTGTGATTTCAGGAATATGATCATCATCCGATTGTTCGCGACCAGAGATGACAGCTTCGGTGAAGAGTTGATGGAAGTCGGATTCGGCCATGTACCGGATGCCGGTTTGGTTAAGATGATCTTGCAGCAAGGCCGTGCTTTGACGCGTGATGTAGCCGGCACCAAGAACGCTTGAAATATCGATGACGGAGCCTACCAGTCCCTTCTTCTTTCGCTGGGCAATGAGTGTCGGTAAGAAGCAATTCGCGGCGGAATATAAGGCTTGACCTTTGTTACCAATGACGGCGGTGATGGATGAGAAGGCGATGAAGAAGTCCAGTTCATTTCCAGGCGAGGAAAAGAGTTTGTCGAGATGAATGGCGCCTTTGACCTTCGGCTCAATCACCTTCTGTGCCGCTTCGATGTCCATATCCGCGAAAGCTGCATCTTTCAAGACCATGGCACCGTGCGCAACTCCTCCAATGGGCGGATGTTCGGCGTAGATGCGATCATACGTGTTCTGGACATCATAAGAATCAGTAACATCGCATGGCCAAATGCTCATTATTGCGCCCAAAGCCTTCATATGCTCTTGCCACCTAAAATCGACATCCGGATTCCGACTAGTTAGGACCAAGTGCCGAGCACCATGCTTGACCATCCACTCGCACAGCGAAAGACCAAGACCACCTGTTAGACCGACCATCCAGTATGACTTGTCTGGGTCAAGAGAAAACTGGCTGTCCACAGGCGTAATCTCTACTGGCACATTCTCAGTCTCAATCCAGCTGAAAACAGTAGTGTCGTCTTGTGACGGGAGATTTCCCATGGCGAGCTCAGAAGCGGAAATAATCGGAGGCATGGCAATAGGTTTCTCAATGGCATGCCTAAGAGAGGCAAAATGGAAAGCCGACTGCAAAAAAGACCTGAAGCAAGCATAGTCATCGCTGTTCCTGTCGAGTCTCGCCATCTCCGATACAAGAGCACCGGGTCCCCGAATCTCACATGTAGGCGGCAGGCAAGCCGTGACATTTGCTGTCAATCGCAGATCAGTCGTGCAGACGATCATACATGAAACCTCTTTCGGTATGAGAGGCTGTATCACCCTCCGAGGTGTACTGGGATGTATCCGGACGCAGTTTTTGCCTTCGATGTGTGGTTGCGAAGTCAATATCAGGAGATTGACGCCGTTCAAATAAGCAAGTTCTGCGAATATAGCGGCGAGGTCCTTCTTCGGCTCAAGCAAAATTAACATACTCCCTGACTGACGGGAAATTATTTGAAGAGCGGCCAGATAGCTTGGAATAACAGGCATAAGCTGGAGAGCAACATCTAATGTGACGTCGCATGGAATAATCAAGTCTCTCGGAACTTGCACAGCCGACCACCTGTCTAGAGAAAGAGCAAAGACTCGCTTCTGGTCTTCTCGACAAGTACCGAGGATTAGGTACGCATAGGTAGTCTTAGTAAGTTGCACGGCATGGAGCGTAGAATAGCTGACGTCCACATCAATCGATTTGCCACCGGCCTCACACCAGTATGATGGTGTCGAAGCGACTTGATAAATTCCGAATCCTTTCTTTAGTTTTCTGAGCTCGAGAACCGACTTCGTGGGATTAGCATCCCTAGTAATACGGCGTCTGCTGGAGTTGTAACGATCGTTTCGGATATTGTCTTGGATTAGACGAGGAATGATAACTGTTCCGTTTTTGTATAACAATTCGGGCTCTATGGACCAAAGCAGTTGATTCGACATCATCAAACTGTTGTCGAGCCAGTAATCGATAGCTTCCAACTGGAGAAGTATCGTAGGGATTGCCTTGGCCAAGGTGTTGTCCACGGTGTCGAAATCGAGGCATTGAAGGCGCATGTGCGGCATCTCTTCTCTCACTGTCCGACAAAGGCCAATGGACATGTTATGATATGGATTGCTGGATCTCGCTCCTAGTGTAACCCACAGACAAGTCTTGGTTAGCTGGAAGAGCTGCTGCATGCCCTTCAAGGTATTCGCACTCAAATCCTGAAACGTTGCTTGGTCCACGTCGGCAAGGCAGAGTACTGTACCCATGAAAGGTACCTCGACCCCGCTGAGTTCAGAGAGCGATTTGATGACCTGAATGTCGCTGTAATATGGCCGGAGAACGACCAGGCTTTCTGAGATGATTTGATTGACGGCGCCGGTACTTCCACCGACGATGGTAAGATGACTCCCTATCATCTGGCCGGGACAGGGCCCTGCTGGATTACGGAGGAACTCGACATATTCATTGACCGCTCGGCTAGTAATAACAGCAAAAGATATCGGGAGGACTTCCGGACGAGGAATGTATGCCTCTATGCCAGAAAATCCAGAATTTTTCAAGCATTCATCCCATTGCTCCTCCATCATCGCAGGTGACAGGGTCCGCCCACTCTCATAGCCCAGCCACCATCCTGGAAGCGCCCCTAGTATGACCGTGGAGCGGAATATGACTTGATCGGGACGTTCAACCAGCTCAAGCATGAGAAGATAACCGCCAGGTTTAAGGAGTCGACGAACATTCTTCAAAGTGCGCTCCATGTTGGGGGTTGCATGTAGAACCAACGAACATATAATAAAGTCATAAGAATGCTCCTTATAGCCTTGCTTTACCGGATCTATCGTGATGTCGAGGGCCTTGTAAGACATTTTTGCGTCAAACTCCTGGAACAGTTCTCTGGCCTTCGCAAAAAAAGCCACCGAGATGTCCGTATACATATATGATGCGAATCGCTTTCCCAACTTCTTGAGCACATACTCTGTAGTACCACCTGTTCCAGCCCCAATCTCCAGAATATTCATGTTCGGGTATCGATGGGCTAACTGATCGGCTTGATCCGCCAAGGCCTTGCTGTATTCACGGAAGGGAATATCTCGGCCGTAAAAGCCATCCACCATATCGTTCTCCATCATGTATTCGATCATCTTGATTTCCCCCCGGACAACGCGAGGTAAGGCCTCTCCAAGCATGCGTAATCCCACAAAGTCATCACCCTGAAGAGACCCATCTGGATACTTATCTATGATGGCCTGAATCTTTTCAGGCGTATCGTCAAGCCAATCAGACGTAGCAAGCAAGGTAGTTCCGTTTCGAACGATGCTCGTAATGTAATCTATACATTCAAAGAATATCTTGATATGCGGCTCCGCACTCTCACGCTCGAGCCTCGTGGTATTCTTATCTAGTTTGCGGAGGTAATAGAGGGCCACGCGCTCTCGGTCAGAAAAGAATTCAGCATGTGGTTCGAGATCCGGCATCCGGGTTTTAGAAAGTTCTAGAGTGGGTTCTGCAAAATTCCATACAGTCTTGAAGAATAGTGAAGTGTCATCTGCCTTGCTCGGAGGCGCAAGCGGCTTGATATGAATACCTTCAACCTGGACAAGGGTATTCACGCCGTTTTCGTCGTAGATATCAGCATCCCCGTCCCAGTCTTCATTATCGCCCGGTATTGTCGAGCGGAATCGGAGGGTTGCTTCCTTTCCTGCGTATCGACGGCATACAAGGGGATTGATGATAATCCTCCTTATAGATACAGGCACATGGAGAGTCCAGAATCGACCATCACCAGGATAGCAGTGGGCGAGGTATATGGACTGAAAAGCATTATCCAAGGTTGCTGGGTGCAAGAGAAGGCTATGCCCTGGATCTGTCTGGCTAGGGTTTGTTATGCACCCAGTGGCCACACCTGACTTTCGATTCAACGAACTAAGTCTCCGGAATATTCCTGTATAAACCAAGTTGAAGCTTTCCAGCCAATTGTAAAACTGATCAGTCTCGATAGAAGACATATTGAACTCGGACTCCGGGCTACCCGGCAAAGCGTCCTCATCCTCTTCTCCAACCACGGCAAAAATCTTTCCCGAAGCGCAGCGTGCCAGTGCTAATGGATCATTGGGAGTGACAAAGTAGAAGGCGAATGATGCTTTCCAGGATCCCTGGTCGGTGGTAACCTCAGTGAGGGTGAATTGAGTCTCAACGCTGGAATTCTTCTCATCAAACGTCATGCCCTGTTCAATGACAAGGTCCTCAATCCCGATAGTCTTTATGGTTATTCCTTTGGTGGCAAAGCGCGCAGCTTCAATTGCCGAACAAACATATGCCGCAGCCGGAAACACGGTTTGACCTTGGAGTTGGTGGCCGTCCAGCCACTCCATCTCTTTTGGTCGTAACACGTTTTTCCAGCGGAGTTGCTGCTCCATTCCATCCGGACATTTCACTCCCAGAAGCTCATGCGGCGGTTCTGTCTGTATGCGGTTCACAGCATATGGGCGCGGTTCGTGCCAGAATATCCGATCGTGATCCCAAGGATATGCAGGAAGATATGATATTACTTGGGGGAGCGTAACGTCCGGGCCGGCAAGAAATCTCGTCAAATCTTCATAGTTCACGGAATTTTCACCCAACGCCTGCCAGACATAGCTGAGACATTCCGCAAAGGCTTGGGTGTCATCTTTTCCTCGGGCGAGGGCCCCAGTATAGGGAATAGTATGCCCTATCTTATCCTGCAACACTTGCAGTGCAGGGCCTTTTAATGCAGGATGAGGTCCACACTCTATAGCGACATGGTAAGTTCCTTTTCCAGCAGCCAAGTCAAGAGCATGTGCGAAATAGACAGGGTTAACCATGTTGTCGATCCAATATTCGTCATTCAAGTCGCGGTTGGCCATATCATCGCGTTCAACGGTAGATATCCAACTGGTACCAACCTGGGGTGACTGGACACTGATCTTGCAGTCAGCAAGGGACCGACGGTATGCTTCGACAACTGGAAGCATGTGGTGGGAGTGATATGCTTTGTCCACTTTCAGCACTCGGACAAACTTCATTTGGCCTCCAAGCCTGGCTACAGCATTTTCAATTGCATCGGCATCTCCGGAGAGCGTGACGCTTGTTGGGGAGTTATAAGCAGCGATGCTGATACGGCCGGCAAACTCGTGTAGATTGCATAACTCTTCGGCTTCGCTGAAGGAGAGACCAGCAGCCATCATTGCACCTTTTGCTTCATTCGCACCGCGGGCAAGGTCGAGATGATAGCCTCGATAGTAGGCAATCCTAATAGCATCTGTACCCGAGAGATAACCACAAGCATATGCAGCAGCTATCTCGCCGGAAGAGTGCCCGATAACTGTGTCAAATACAATTCCTGCGGCGCGCAGAAGAGTGACAATCACAATCTGTACAGCCGTACAAAGTGGCTGGCTAATAGAAGCTTCATGGATGTGGGACGTTTCCGCTTCCGCCAAAAGCTCGTCTCGGAGTGACCATGAAGGACGATCAGAAAGTTGTGTTAAGCTCTCCTCGAGGCGATCGATTATAGAAGAAACAACTGGATACTCCAACAGAAGCTTAGCGCTCATACGCGCCCACTGTGCTCCTTGGCCCGTAAATATGCCCAGCAATTTCGGTCGAGAAGGTAGGGGAATAGCGGGCAACGGCAGTAATGTCTTTTGCCCGGCGGTGGCTTTTGCTTTCAATCCTTCAACAAGCTCAGACAATGTATGGCCAGATACTGAAGTGCGTACAGCGAATGTGGAGCGCCGAGTATTGAGTGTCCATGCAAGATCGTGAAGGTTCACATCAGTGTTACTGGACAGGAAATCGGCATATCTTTGTAACATTGCTTGCAAGGCAGTATCAGTCGCAGCGGAAAAGTTTAGAGAGGGAATCAGAAGCATTCCTAGTGACGTAGTGCTTTTTTCAAGTTCACTGTCATAGCCTTCGAGGATTGCATGAGCATTCGTGCCCCCGAAACCGAAACAGTTGACACTTGCACGAGGTACTGCGCCAGGATCAAGAGCCGGCCATGCTTGTGCATTGGACAGAATTTGCAAATCTCCGTAAAAAGGTTCAATTCTTGGATTAAGCCGGTCAAAGAGAAAATTAGGCGGTATTACTCGGTGCTGAATCGCTAGGCTCGCTTTGAGGAGGCCTGCCAAACCCGCTGAGCCCTCTGTATGGCCGATTACTGATTTAATACTTCCTACGTGGATAGGAGAGAAGGATCCTTCAACGCCCTTGAAGAAGGCCGTATGGAGTGCCTCCGCTTCTAGTGGGTCACCGGTTGGTGTACCAGTGCCATGGGCCTCGATATATTGCGGTCGATGGGCCGACTTTGAAAGATCCAAGCCAGCTTTGGCATAGGTGGCTTTTATCAAGTTTGTCTGTGCCACTGGGCTGGGCATAGTGATTCCGGGTGTTCTGCCGTCTTGATTGACTGATGTTTCCCGAATGATGGACTGGATGTGATCGCCATCCTCAATGGCCTTGGATAGTCTCTTTAGAATAACGACTCCGACTCCTTCGCCGCGCGCATATCCGTTTGCTTTCTCATCCCACATACGGCTGCGACCGTCAGGGCTCAACATCTGTAGCCTCGACCCACCTATGTATAGATAAGGGTGAAGCATTAAGTTGGTGCCTGCCGCTACGGCAACATCACTCCCACCTCCGGACCGCAATAACTGAACAGCCTCATGGACAGCTACCAAGCTGGAAGAGCACGCGGTGTCTATGCTCATGGAAGGCCCATTCCAATCGAAGAAATATGATACGCGATTGGCAAGCATCGATCGGGCTGTTCCTGTTGCAAAATATGTCGGCATGCTATCTGGGTCGCTCGTAATTAGGTCCCCGTAATCTGCGGACATCGAGCCAACATAAACCCCAGTTTCGGTGCCTCGAAGCTGGGAGAGTTTTAAGCCAGCTGCTTCCATCCCTTCATACACTACCTCAAGTAATAAACGATGCTGAGGGTCCATTGGAATTGTTTCGACCGGATTGATTCCGAAGAAGTGTGCATCGAAGTGGCGAAGATCCTGGTCTAGGAAGTAAGAGTGACGCACATTGGCGGTACCGTGATGCAGGTGGTCCGGATGATAGAAAGCGTTGACGTTCCATCTCTCTGCTGGGAACTCCTTTTGAACATCCTTGGGCTGTCGAAGAAGTGCCCAAAGCTTAGATGGACTGTCGGATTCACCTGGGAAACGGCACGCGGAACCAACTATGGCGATAGGCTCGGGACCGATCATGCCGAAGGATCCAGTAACGAACGCCAATTAGTTTATGGTGATGGTACACAGATCGACGACTATCAACGGACTGGTTGAATATGTGTCCAACTCGTATAGATTGAGGGAAGCAAGTCAACTGCGATATTCGATAGTTGGCCGCCGCGGAGAGATATCCAGTGACAGAGATTGAGGTCGAGGGTGACCTTGGTGTCGAGGTTAAAGTTGTGATCGAGGTCGGGTGGTGTGATCGAGGTTAGAGGTCGAGGAAAATGTTCAGAAGCTGGGGCTAGAAGATAGGGCAGGCCACTGCTCCATGCCTTCAAGCTGTCGGTGGTAATCTTATATATAATATGGAGCTTTCCAGTTCACCGACTTGCTCAAGTGAATGGCGGTCAATTGATTTGTTTTCATGCGGCTACATCAGTGAAGAGAAAGAATATGATCCAACGAAAAGACAAAAGAATTTCACTAGGTATACGGAAAGAATGATTGATGTGAATAAGCACCAACAATGCAAGGAATAAGCGCACCTCGCCTAGTCTGTACGGAGGTAATTGGGCTGAAAGGGACAGGCATGACTGCGCCGTAGGTAACCACACTTTCTCCAATGTTTCCCCTTACAAAGCATGTTCCAGGCCCGCCGTTCTGATGAAAGACATATGTTCCCATCTCTGAAATAGTCTGAAGAAAAGAAATCACTGACCGATGGCTCAGCCCAGCAGCATGGGTCGCAATAAATATAATGACAGTTCGTGGAGATTTTCGAAGTGGCAGACCTTTGTTTGAACAAAGTTGAAAATGTCCTCCACTGCGCCCCAGACCAGCTCAGATTAATGGAATACCGGTAGGCTGATTTAGGGGTGCCCTCATGCTGTACTACAGTATACTATTGGTTCGCCCATTGGTTCTATCGTGTCCCTAGCCCAAAGCCTTTTCCGGGACTGCGCAGTATAAAATCCGCCGTCTCCAGCCTCTCCCGAAAATTCACATTCCCCATTTTCCATTATAGGCTTTTTTGCCGATGGGGCAGAGTATAGGCTGAAAGAAGGTTAGAGAGAGGGGGTCGAGTCTAGAACAAAGGCCAAGTCAGTTGAGAGGGAATTAGCTGCAGTTCAGAGAGTTGGTGGCGGCATATACGCGAATTTAACACGTTATAAACGGAAGAACAATAGTGGTATAAATGATTAAGGTGACTGGATTGATAAAGCGCAGCTGGACGCCGATAAGGCGATTCGTGGCGCGTATGTACTGGTAGTTGCTAAGCGCCAACAACCGGAACTAAGTTTTTCCTTGCTGCAAGCCTTCACGTCAATGTCGGATCTCAGCATCGTTCAGACAAAAGCCGTTAACCCATCTTACGTGAGATCAACCTTAACCCTTGTAGTAGGAGGTTTTATTCCCGTAAGTTGGTACGAAATCTCGAGCTTGTTAAGAACATTTATATGCCTGATTCAATTCCCGATCTCTCTGGCACACAACCAATAGCTTCCACTAAGGTTTAAACTTAGGGAGAGTTGAATGTTAGGTCCCTTATATACTGTCTTTGTCTATCTAAATCTTCTATATCTTTGATATTCGTTGCCCTTTCTGTCTCAAATGACTCGCAAATCAAACAACATTGTGTCCGTATGAAGTGAGACTGGTTAGCCCGAATGAAGACCTTTCGACGATAGACCATCAGAAACTATCCGAACTCGTAATCTACATAATGCAGGATCACCCTTATACATATTGGGGGGCATTGTTGGAAGACATGCCTATAATACTCCTTCACTCTCGAACTATTGTTTTTATGGCAAGCTCTGCGCTATCGACGACCGTAATGCTCCATTCCGTAGGGGTAGGATAAAATATAAGTAATAATAATAATAATAATAATAATAATTCAATTTAACGTGCTACCTGGTTCCCAATCGGGTCTATGAACACGTAATATCAAATGCTTAGAGC
>ML994377.1:0-14891 GCA_010093945.1 Delitschia confertaspora ATCC 74209 | reverse complement strand
GTATTGGTATAGACTTTGGAAGCGCTCACTAGCAAGTAACTGGACCAGGGAGTGGAGCGGAAACTTCTATACCTCTTCAGTTAGACCTCTTAGCGAACAGATTCACAAATGCGAACTTGTAGTTTCTTAGCAACATCAGTGAGTTTACAGAGCATAATGTCTTTCAGTTCAGTTATTCAATATATACTAGTTCTAGACGGCAAACGCTCCAATATACCCTGGGGTTCTGCCTCCAACTATATCCAGCCCTCTGCGGATCTTCTTTCAAAGACAGGCACTACAGAGCTTCCGGAGATGTTGAAGGAGAAGGGAATGGCAAGAGCAGCTGCGCAATGGCTCCTAGAAACAAACATACTTGAACAATTCCAAGTCGCAAGGGCTATTGCAAAAGGGAATACAAGAGACTGAGCCCCCTTCCAGCTAACCTAGGCCGTGTTATAATAACCTCTCTATTGCCTGAACAGCAGCACTAGCAGATAGGGAACAGCAACTAGTAGCTAGTGAAACAACTCACCATAGTTATATTAGAATGGTTTAGGGTGAGGAAAAGGCAAGGATTTTGGACTCTAGAGGGACCTCCTTCTAGAGTCGGGTTTACTTTGCTCTAAGCATTGATATTACATGTTCATAAACCCGATCGGGAACCAGGTAGCACGTTAAATTGAATTATAATAATAATATATACTAGTTATTCATTTAATCATCCTACCATCCTACTAGACCTCCCCCATCCCCTTTCCCAACCCCTTATTTCCTCAAGAACCCCGTCCGACTACTTACACTAACACTCGGACTTACCGGCGTCAGCGGCGTCAGCGGCGTCAGCGGCGTCAGCGGCGCCAAACTAATCGGACTCGACGCCTCCAGCTCATGGATCTCAAAGTCAAAACTCCCCTCCATCACACCCAGTTCTTGGACCTCTCTCTCCGTGCCCATCTCCAGCCTCACCATCTTCCCGCTAATTTCTTGTCTTTCCTGCTGCCCCATCAGTTCATGCCGTGGCGACGCATCGCCATACAGCTCAGAGACGTTTGAATGCAGATTCGAGTAGGGCGAGAGACCCGAGGTGTGCACGGTGGTGGAAGAGGCGAAGGGGTTGCTATAATCGTCGGGTTTAGGCTCGGTGATTTCTTGGATTTGGGATCGCGCGGCGCGGCGGCGGAGGTAAAGGAGGACGAGGGCGACGATGGCGATGGTGGCGGCAATGACAGAGGGGATGACAGCGGCAAGGATGGTTGTTATCGAGTAGTTTTGCTCCTTCTTCGGCTCCTCCGACCATGTGGGGGTGGATGAACCTGGGGAGGACGGAGTGGGGGAGGTGACGGGGTTGGTGGTGGTGGTTGGTTGATCGGTGGTTTGCTTCTTGGATATGCAATCGTAGTGCCCTTTCAAAGATGGGGTATGGGTATCGAGGAAGGTGCAGAGGGGCGAGATGTCGGACGTGGATTCGATTGAGAGGGCGCCATGGATTTCGAGAAGGGAGGGCATGGTGATACTGTACATCCGTTAGCACAAATCCCCGATATCTAAAGTATAGGTTTAGGAGGACGTACTTCGTAAATTTCCCATTAATCTGCAAATTTCCACTAATCTTCTGCAAATTCCCCAACGACAGCTCCTTCGCAGCATCATTCCCTGATATCTGTAATGCGCCATAAATCGCATCGACGTCTCCCAAGGATAGAGCTTTCAGGGCAGGATTGTCTTGAAAGGTGAGCGTGCTGCCTACATTGATGGAGCTGTAGGGGACTCGGAAAGCTGTTAATTCCGGGTTATAACTAATGTTCAGTTGTCCCCCTACAGGCCACACCAGCCACTCCAAGCTCTTTAGCCCTGTATTCGTAATACTAATTTCCTGGATATCGCCCTGATGGTCCGCCGTCGCGACACTGCAATCCTCCAGCGCAGGCAAATTGTCCCATTGTATCGACCCAAATGTCCTGAGAGCGGGAAAACTGACACCGGAGAGTTTGGGGAGATTGCGGAGTGTGAAGACGTTGACGGCTTCTAGGGTTGTGGAAGTGAGGGTGTGGAGCGCGTCGACATTTTCGACGTCGAGGTTTCCGGAGATGGATGTTAGGCCGTCGAGGACAATAGAGGAGGGGCCGTCGGCGGCGACGACGATATTGCCTTTGAAGTCTTTGCAGGTGTTTAAGTCGGCGATATTTTGGGTGGTTTTGATGGTGATGGAGCCGGACGCCGGAGAGCAATCTATGATGTTGTTAGGATAGGGGGGGCTATGAGAGGTTCGGTGCACTAAGTTTCGCACAACAGGGCTGATGGGAAACCATAAAGACGAGATATGCAACCTACCTACGGCGCTGACTACACAGAGCAGAAGTTGAAAAGGAAGGACAAGGAGGGAGGGGACGCAAAGCTTCATGCTTTACCTTGGGGAGGTCGAACAGATATGGCTAAACGAAAGTAAATGGCGAGCATCCAGCTCGTCACGACCCAGCGATAACAGAGAGAAAGAACGTAATTGATTTCACATATAGAATTGTTGACAGTAGAATCCGTGATCAGGAGAAAAAAAAGAAAGACAAGCTTCTCCGCATTCTGAGGGGGGAATTCAAAGTGCAATTGTCGTCCAGGAATTGACATCACCATCGTATATTATCCAACAAACCAATCATCAGGATCTATGTCGTGTTTACCTGCCGAACCAGCTCTATGGCCCCTGGACATGGCCTTTGCATGTTCCAAATGGGTGGGGATCGTAATCCTCCAGGGCTGAGCCACAGGGCTAGACTGTAAAAATATCGACCATCTTTTTCGCGGAACGGCTCGTCGAACATCCGGAAGATTATAAGAAACCACGCCAAATTGACATCCCCTTTCTACCGCTTCATAACAAGAAGAAAATAGAGACTTGAAGAGTCCAAAGATTCGACGCCGAGAAGAGAGAAGCGAAGCTCTGGCCACGGAATGTCCGGTTGGAGAAATCCTTCACGATAAGTCAGTAAATTAAGCATCAAGGAAATTAGCCCAACTCTATTTTCGGATTCCCCCAATACTACCTTCTTTATGCATATAGAGTGCATTGCGATCTTTTCTGCATATCTTGCGTTCATCACGCGCTTGCAGAGAAACAAACTGTTCAGACTCGATGTTGCCAGCAAAATAAGGAACAGAACAATTTCCAAATGGCATGAAAGGGGTGAAAAACGAGATATATTTACAGACGAATCCTCCTATCGCTGTAACAGAGATTATCCCTGATCAAGGCTCCTTCATTAGTAATGGTATAAAACAGTCCAAAATGATTCCAAAAGACATAGTCAAAATAACTTCTTCAAGAACCCTTCTCCTCCTTCCCCTCTCCTTCTGTTACACTTGCCCTATCAACCCACCCCTCCCCCCTCAGCATACCCAGCCCCTTTCTCATCACCCCACTACTAACAGACTCCGGCGAAACTTCATAAGTAGCGTTAATCAGCGCCAAACTCATCGTAAAGAGCAAAACATCCCCATTCTTGATTCCCCTCCACCAACCCCTCTTGACACCAACTTTCCACAATGAATCAATCGACATCCGCGCCGAATACAGAAAGTTGCCGCGTCCACTCTTGCGCTCTAGGAATGCCCATAGTCCGCCCAAGAAGCCGCCCAGGAACCAGCGTTGTGTAGGAAGGAATGTTCGAGGGAAGATATTTTGGAATAGGCACATAGAGCCCCAGCTGGTACCGACTGCACCGGTGAGAAATATGCTCATTCGAAGAATGCTCTTTGCTAAGCGGTTCAGTGATGCTGCTGGGGCGTTTAAAAAGCTCCTATACTTTGTTATGCTCAACGCGGCGAACATGATAGTAAAGAAGCGCGCGATCTTTGGAAAGGCCTGGATCCAGTACGATATGTACGTGCGCGCACAAGAAGGGTCGTTGGGGTGGAATAAGGCGCAGGAAAGAGAACTAATGGCTGGATGCGCCGGAGAGGTGATTGGACCCATTAACTTTAGAGCCCGAGGTAGTGTTTCTGTCGACGGAAAAATAATAGGGGATATAAAAGGCGCCCAGCGCATCTTCGATATCTCCGCTAGACTATCAACAATCTCAAACGGATTGGGCCACGGCAGGTGTGTTGGGTAGTCTGCGGGCCTCTTCTGGATATAAGCGGGAGAGTTGTTCAGCAGAAGTCGACCATATGTTGCTGGAAAACAATCCCTATCAAACACAAGGGTGTGTAATAGTTGTCCGCAAGCCACTGGCATTAAAAGCCACGATCCGAACCAGGCGGGTCGGTCTTTGAACCATCCTCGGTCTTCTAAGTAGTTATATGAGAACTCCAATGCCCGCGTGAAGACGTATATAGCAATTGTGATCCTGAGTTGGTTTGATGGACAGACGGCGAGGAAGAACCCAGCCAGACTTGAACCGATCGCTGGAGCAATACCAGAGGTTAGGGATCTGGATATACGCGGATTGCGGCGCCGGAATGGCTTTGCTTCATTTGTGAGAAGGCTTTCGCGAAGGCGGGTAAAGAAGCGGCGTAGCAGGCGATGGAAGAGGAGGATAAGTGACAGCGAGCAACTCAATCGAACATTTGCAGACTTCCAGCGTGCTGGGGAGCGCGTAGGCTTGCTAGTATGTTGTTAGTACTACCCAAGCTCATGTTTTGGAGTATATAGTACCTCTGCATAGGCCCTCGCGCGACAATCTTAGTTGTAAGTAGCTCCCATGTTTTGAGACTTGAGAATGTCAAGACAGCCAGCCGTAAGGAGACGCGAATTGCGGCCGCATTATAATCATCTGAGGTCCCCGAAACCGCATCATACCGCTTTGGAGGAGGCGTATGTTTCCGGGTCACAGGTGCGCGAGATAGTAGGTATTGGTGGAGGAGCCGGTACTCTTTGGGGCTCACGGTGTAGCGCAAGGCATTGCGTAGGATAGGGTCCATTCGTTCAGGTTTGCCTGCCGATGAGGCCTGGAGGTTCTTAGAGGACATGGCTCCAGCGATGATATATTCGTAGATCGTCCAAAAAATTGGATAGCAGGAATAGCAGTGACGAATGAACCATTCCTGAGTGAAGAGAAAAGGTGGTCATGATGTTAGAGAAGCTAAGTGTTGAAAGCTGGGGGATGGGCAACCTCGGCATGATGTAATTAATGCACGTGCGTGGTGATGCTTATGGCATTCCCCTATTTCAACAAAAATGATAAACAACACGAGATATGGATGTATATCATGTGGCTCTCTATATAGTTAGGTTACGATAGGGTGATACTTATGACACCAGATAGAAGAAGAGTCCCTTACACACCGAGCTTTCCCTTTAAAAAACGAACACCCCTAAAGTATGACTATCACGGAAACATAGATGTTGTATAGACCGGACACAGGATATCTGAAAATTCCAAACTAACTAACAAACATCTTCTGCAACAGAATTCTCTATCATCTCACACCCCCTAACCCCTCCCACTCCTAACCCACCCAACAACACCAACACTATACCCCACAAGCCCCCCCACCCTATCCCTCTCCCTCTTTGCCTCCTCCTGCCACTCCCTCACTGCCTCCACAAGCCCTTGATCCAAAACCACTACATCCCCATGCAGCCGCAAAAACACAGCCATCCACGCCTGCACCAGCTCATAATCCCGCCGTTCCCCAAGCCTAGAAGTAAGCGCGTGAATGAATGTCAGCAGTTCCGAGTAAGGGGGGCTGGTGTCTAAAGTGCGGATAGCGATATCCGCTGCGGACGGGTTGAGTGTGGAGAGATACGTGAGGACGGGCGTATAGACGCCGGAGGACGAGGCGGAGGCGAGGAGGCGGGTAAATTCATTGGTGGAGGTTGAAGCGGAGGATTTGGATGCCAAAGCAGAGGACGCAATCCTCGACTTCGGCTCTTCAGCTGGGAGCGCTAATGAATTAGCGGTAGTGTTTGAAGCAGGTTTATCCTGCCCGAGCGAGGGAAGGAAAAACGGCGCTTTCTCAGGAGCTTTGGGCGCTTCCTTGGGCTTGTTGCGTGCGCGGATGATATCGAGGTGGAGGAGCGTTTGCCAGCGGGATTTGGGGACGAGGCTGAGGGTTGTGATGCGGTCGCTTAGCTGGTCCATTACAGGGACGGCGATTTCGTCTTGCTCCTCTGCTCCATCGTCTTCTGCTGCTGCATCGACAAGGCCCTCTCCACCTTCGCCTGACACAGTAGGGGCACTTATGTTGGCGACTTCTTCAGGAGAGATATGTCGAGTGGAGACGTGGGTGAACAGCGTTCGGTTTGTCCAAATATGCACACCGACGTCTCCTTGGAGGGCAGTAGCTAGATACTCACCCGTCTGTGAGAAAGCGAGCGAAGTGATAGGCTTTGGGAGTTTCATAGCGTCAATGAGATGTCCTGTCGGCAAATCCCAGACCCTAACAATAGAATCAGATGACGCAGATATAATCCATCGGCCGTCGTTCGAGAAAGTGTAGTCGATAGTATGGATTTGGGTATGGCCAGGAGAAGACCATAGCTCACGGATGAGCTTCTTAGTTTCAATGTCCACGACACGGATAGAACCGTCATCACAGCTTAGGGCGATGAGATCGCTGGGGCGGTGATAGCGCATGCCTTGAATCTTGGTCATAGGATACCAATCAATCTCGTGAAGGAGCTGGCTCGTTGCAAAGTCCCAGAACTACAAGCAAATGTTAGGGTATGTCTTCGCCATATTCTGCTGTACTAACCTTTACTTTTCCGTCTTCACCACAGCTTATAACTGTGCGATTCAGGCTGTCGACCGCAATTCCAGTAATTGCCCCTTTGTGCCTCCCCTGGCCTTTTCGGAACTTAGAGTCGATAGTGTCGACCATCATATTCAGTGCTTCGTCTTCTTGCAATTTGAGCTTTTTCGCCTCGTTAGGCGTCAGACGGGCAGGGAACCTCTGTCGATGCTTGCCCGACTGAAGGTTGTACATATCGAGTGCGCCGCCCTTTGATCCGATTAGAGCAAACGTGCCGCAGGGAGACACCGCAACGCTCTTTACTTCTGTACCATCGCCAGTCTCAAATATCCAACGACCTGCACGCTTACGCCCCCAAAACCAAGTCCTTGCGATGTTATCACCCTTATGCCCTGTAACAATGCTTTCCCAACCCGTCAAGTTTACTTCTGGGGTACCCTTTACTCCCTTTACTTTGTTGGAATTATTCCAGATACCGTTAGCTCCCGGCTGTGCACCCATGCCACCATCACGGTTAAGTGAGCAAGCAATACAGGTTATCGCCGGAGCTTTAAGGTCCTCCAAAGTGGTGTGGAGCTTGGAGTTCGAAGTGCTGTCATTCAGCAGACCCATCTTCCTGGCCTGTTTACGAATAGCACCTTGACTTATCTCGGTACTCTGTCCATCTTTCCGCAAGCTCCAACCCCACAGACTTCGATCTTCACTAGCACTGAGAAGCCATTTTCCTGCATCAACAGTACCATCTGAGTTCGGTGGCAGAAATTGCAGAGTCGAAATGGAGGCCGCGTGACCACCGCGCTGATGTAAAATACGAGGGAGCGGAGAAAAGGGCTGCTCGTCGAATATCCAACTCTTCAAGGAATTGTCTAAGCCACTCGACAATATGACATTTTGTCCCACCAAGAACTCTATCTTGCTGATTCCACCTCCGACACCTCCTTGTCCGGATGGAGCAGGGTTATGGGCCCCACGCAACACTCCCATCTTCCGGCCTCCATCATTCAGGTCCCAGAAGGTAACATCCCCAGTTCCTGTGCTTGCAGTTGCCATAACTCCATCTTTACGCCCATCATCGCCTGCTCCCATGCCATCCGTCCTGAATGAGATCGACGTGATAGGTACGTTGCTCGAGCCGCCGGTATTCAAACGTAAAACTTCCTTATCAATGCGGACGTCGTGGATCGTAATTGGGCCGGACTCGTAGGCAATCGCTAAGAGAGACAGAGCTGGAGTTGGTTGCAGCGCTGTAACTGCTCCGAAGCTGGATGCCGGAGGCAGCAAAGTGTAGAGCAGCTTCGCTGTGCTGAGATTCCATATCTCCACGGAGCCATCACTTCTTCCAGCAAAGATTTTGTTCAGGTATGTCGGCATATTAGTTATTCCTCCGGAAAGTGGACTCGAGGATGCGCCATGGAGAGTGGTGTAATGCTCCAGGGTGGAGGACCTCCAGACTTCGATATTGGTGACACAACAACCTACGATCCACTCGCCAAAGACGAGAAACTGCTTGACATTCTCCCTCATACTACGGGGCATCTCAAGTTCCTCCACTTTCTTGCCTCTCTGAAAAACCCAGACACCTCTTGCAGCTTTCGCTCCATCGCCACCCCAAGCCGCAAGCACAAACTTTTTGAAAGCAAAAGTGGCAGTTATGTCCTCTGGAGTCTGCGGCCGCGTGATGAAGACCAGGTTCAGACCTCTTTTTAGGTCGTATGTTTGGAGGCAACGGCCGACGGAAGTGGTGATTTGAAAGGTAGTTTTGCCCAAGGGAAGGGTGGTAAATGGTACACCGGTAGGAGAAACTAAACCAACTGTCTGCGCGCGAAATCAGTTACACATTCAAGCTTGAAAAGGGTTCATGAGCTGTTACTCGGAAAGGCGCAAATATCCTAGACTTCTGAACTTGCGACGCCGAAATTTTCGCCTGGTTGGTTTGAAGCTCCTGACGCTTCTGCCGCTTTACGACAGGGCCATTGGAAGCCCTCTCTGGCAGCAAAGGGGCTGGCATTTCCAATAGTCCGGTAGTGATGTTTGTAGAGGATGAGGTTGGCGTGCAACAAAATTTTGGGCTAGCGATCTTTGGGGAGAGAATTGATAGGCCGCTGATTGATTAGATAAGATCGAAGCACCGCGGGCTGAACCCCACCAAACCAGCGATGGGCGCAGGGATTATGGATGGTTATGGATTGTGGGATACACAACCCCGTGTGGTGCATGGGAATAGAGAGAATGTGAATTGCAATTCATTGTGATGGGGTGTATTGCGTCATATTTTAACCTCTCTTTTCTCGATATAGAGCGCTGCTTCCTCTCTTTCGATATGAGAAATTGAGATCCATAACATGCCATGCTCCGCATACTCTCCCCCGTTCTACCCCATACCGTTATCTGCATCTGGGACGGCATCAATATCTCCTACGTTCCAATATATATATATATCTCTCTCTCTCTCTCTTATTCTCTATCGGTCTATTCAGTGTTATACAGTCCTGTCTGAGGATGCATTGACTCTAATATCTAAACAAAGAGATGTACAGGTAGTAGTTACAACCAACAGAATTGTAATAACCAAGCTCTATATATATACTCCATAGCAGTGCATATTCTTGTACATATATCCTCTATTTGCAAATAGTCCTCGTTTTGGACACTGGCGATATCGGATGTGAAATTCGGTTGTCGCTGACGTGTATAGCGCCAAAATTATAGATGTCCATCTTCGTCGGTTGTAAAAATGACCCTTGAGTACCACCTCAACCTCGAATTCCTCAAAGCCGACCACGCGTGGGGATTCAACACCAATGGAACAGCTCTCCCGTACAACCAGCTCTGAGAGTACACGATCTTGGAAGACACCACAGCTTCTGGCTGCTTCAGGCACATCGTCGTCACCGTCTGCGAGAAAAGCACGCTCCTCCGAGCCCGATACAACCAGTGGCAATGTCGAACGAGCCAGTATATCAATGCCTCCGCCAGCGTCTAAGACGGTAGTGAAGCAAGCCCACTCCAGAGTCCCGTCAAAAGACGGCAGCTTGACCGATAGCATGTCTAGATCTCGTCATGGATCCGTCGTTGAAGAGGTCGACACCACCCCTACGTTAGAGGCAGCGCGGAGGGGAAGCGTTCCGTTGACACATTCGCTGGTACTGCCAGACTCTGCATATCGCCAACAACCCAAAGGGGAGACTGACACCGAATCGAATCGCATGTCATTTTCGTCGTTGTACTCGTTGAGTTCTGTTGTGTATAACGGGTCGAGGTTGAGTGGAGCCAGCTCTATCGCAGGGTCTGAGCCGGAAGGCATGTTACCCTTGATTCTCATTGATGTTATTCTTCACGCATCCATAGTCACTAACATGTCTACAGGCAAACCAGACGGCCCCGCCCAAGGCACCACGACTGCCACCTCTTCACTTTCCGTCACAACATCCAGCCTAAACGGAAGCCTGGGTCCCAAACTTTCTCCCACTTCCTTACTCCAACAAAGCCATTACGGATTCCCCTCCACACCCGCTCCGGGTACGATCCACGGACCCTCCTCGACTCGCCCAGACCCAGCACACCGTTCGCGAAGCCGTACAAAAGGCCGGATCAGTGGCAATACCGCGATTAGCAGCAGTCCCGCGAGCAGAGAAATGAAGGATACTGTGCCGAAAAAGCCCACTAAAGGTATTATCGGTGTCTGTGCTCTGGAATCTAAGGCCCGAAGCAAGCCTGCCAGAAATATCTTTGGGAAGCTGATCGACGAATTTGAGCTCATCATCTTTGGTGATAAGATCATTCTTGACGAAGATGTTGAGAACTGGCCCGTTTGCGACTTTCTCATCTCATTCTTTTCCGACGGATTCCCGCTTGACAAAGCAATCGCCTACGCTAAGTTGCGGAAACCTTTCTGCGTCAATGACTTGCCAATGCAACAAATTCTGTGGGATCGGCGTCTCTGCCTGCGGATCCTAGATAATCTCAACGTTCCTACTCCCAAGCGGGTCGAAGTCAACCGTGATGGAGGGCCGAAATTGAATTCCCCTGAGCTTGCCAAAGCCCTGTATGATCGTACTGGCGTTAGGCTGCCCGGACCTGAAGATGGGACAGGTGGAGGCATCCCGCCGCCACAGAAGGTTGAGCTTAGCGAAGACGGCGATACCATTACGGTTGATGGGATTACCCTCACTAAACCTTTCGTTGAAAAGCCCGTTAGCGGAGAAGACCACAACATCAATATCTATTTCCCTAACAAACATGGCGGCGGAGGCCGAAGGCTTTTCCGGAAAGTCAACAATAAGAGTTCCGAGAAGGATGACAAGCTCAATGTCCCTCGCTCAATCTCTGACCCCACATCCAGCTACGTTTATGAGCAGTTCCTTCAGGTCGAAAACGCGGAAGACGTCAAAGCATACACTGTCGGGCCGGACTATTGCCATGCTGAGACAAGGAAATCGCCCGTTGTCGATGGACTTGTTAAGCGTAATCCCAGCGGCAAAGAAGTCCGATATGTTACGCGACTTAGTGAAGCAGAAGCAGCTATGGCTTCCAGGATTTCCGAAGGCTTCGCCCAACGAGTGTGCGGATTTGACCTCCTCCGCGCTGGGGATAAGAGTTACGTCATTGATGTCAATGGCTGGAGTTTCGTGAAAGACAATGAAAGCTATTACGATGCGGCGGCCAAAATTCTGAAGGAGATGTTTTACAAGGAAATTCAGCGGAAAGAGAAAAAGGAAGGCAAGCAACTGCCTACTGAAGCCCAAGATTCACCTGACCAGAGCCCTGGGTTGTCACGGAAAAACACTAGCACTCATAGGAACACGTTGAAGGGCATTTTCAAGTCCCCGAGCGTGTCGAGGCTGGCAGCTCATCATCCTCACCTTCATAAACATGGGCACCATGGCGCTAGCCCAGGTGCCTCATCTCCTGAAGCCTCCAACAATCATACCCCCAATAACCCTTCACCAACCTTCGAGAGACCCTATGGAAGTGTAGCGACCGCTCCGAAATCCGAACCCGATCTACTCCTCCCCCCTCCTGTGTCTGAGAAAGACCTTGGGGATGATATTACATCTTCTCACTTCGAAGAACGTGCCAATGTGCAACTGCCAGCATCCAAGGCGCAATGGAAGTTGAAGGGCGTTGTTTCTGTCGTTAGACATGCTGATCGCACGCCGAAGCAGAAGTTCAAGTATACATTCCACAGCAAGCCATTTGTGGACCTACTCAAGGGCCACCAGGAGGAGGTGCTCTTGATCGGAGAGGCCGCCCTGCATAGTGTCAGCGAAGCGGTGAAGCAGGCCATGCAAGAAGGCGTTGAAGACCCCAAGAAACTTCGGGAGCTACAAATCTGCTTGAACAAGAAAGGGGGCTCGGCCGGGACTAAAGTGCAGATCAAACCCATGTTTCGGAAAAGACGGAAGGAAGAAGTGTGGCAGGAGCTTGCTGGAGAGCAACCTTCGAAAGAAGCCGACGCCGAGTGCAAGGGCGACACTGCAAAAGAATCGGAGTCTGAATTGGAACGGTTGAAATCCCGGAGCGACTCAATGTCAGGGATGACTCTATCGCGCATATCTGCAGTTGAGAACAATCTGGTTCTGGACAAGTTGCAATTGATTATCAAATGGGGAGGAGAGCCTACTCATTCTGCGCGTTACCAAGCTCAAGATCTCGGGTCCAATTTCCGCAAGGATCTTCTCCTGATGAACAGAGAAGTCCTCGACGATGTGGCCATCTTTAGTAGTTCGGAGCGCCGTGTCACCACCAGTGCCCAGATATTCGCAGCAGCGTTCCTGGATATGAAAGACTATAAGATGGAGGACCACCAGATTCGCAAGGACCTCCTTGATGATTCCAACGCGGCTAAAGATGAGATGGACAAGGTGAAGAAGAAGCTTAAGACACTGTTGCGTGAAGGCGATAAAGCTCCTCCTCAGTTTGCTTGGCCAAAAGAAGATGTCCCTGAGCCCTACCTTGTTGTCAGACAGGTAGTGGATCTTATGAAGTTCCACCAAAAGGTCATGAATTATAATTTCAAGAAGATTGACTCTGGTGCCGTCTCATCGCTCAGCGCCATAGTGAATCCTGCGGATACAGGTGCCTCTAATGGAAAGTCCCTTTCTCAAGCCACAATGGCTTCCACCGTACAATCTCGGTGGTGCTGTAACGAAGGTCCAGAGTTGTTCAAAGAACGTTGGGAGAAGCTTTTCAAAGAATTTGGTGACGCCGACAAAGTGGACCCGAGCAAAATTTCAGAGCTTTATGATACGATGAAGTTCGATGCCCTCCATAATCGGCAGTTTCTAGAATGGGTATTTACCCCGGATTCTAGCTTTCTGGAAGAGAATGCCATGCAAGATCCTCGACCAAGTGTGTCATCCGATACGCCGAGACGGCCGCAATCTCCAAAAGAGCCTCCGCAAAAGGTGGAGCAGAAGGAACCCGAGCGTGGCAACATTGCCCAGCGAGTCTTCCGCAGAAGCTCTGCGGTTGCGACCAAGCCCGTCCCCCCCCCTTTGCTCCAACATGAGTCCTACTTCGCGCTGTATACTGGACTTGGCAACGCTGCATCGAAGGCTAAGGTTGATACTCGTTTGATGAAGTTACGCGACATGTACCGTCTGTGTAAAGTTCTCTTTGACTATATCGGTCCACAAGAGTATGGCATTTCTGACAGCGAAAAGTTGGAGATTGGACTTTTGACATCACTTCCTCTCCTACAAGAGATTGTGACGGATCTGGAAGAACTTCAGGCCTCCGACGCACCAAAGTCTTT
Source organism: Delitschia confertaspora ATCC 74209 (assembly GCA_010093945.1). Lineage (NCBI taxonomy): Eukaryota > Fungi > Ascomycota > Dothideomycetes > Pleosporales > Delitschiaceae > Delitschia > Delitschia confertaspora. The sequence goes on along the minus strand of ML994377.1, from coordinate 1,465 downwards.
CTTTTACTTCACCAAAGAATCTCACATTTACACCCTTCTCAACTGCATCCTCGAGGGTGGAATCAAGACTAAAATCGAACGTAACGCCATCCCCGAGTTGGATTATCTGTCCCAGATTTGTTTCGAGCTATACGAGTCCGAGAACGTGACGCCTGAGGATGAACCAAGTTCGTTCAACTATAGTATTCGCATTACGCTGTCTCCTGGTTGTCATGCGTTTGCTCCCCTTGACGTGTGAGTTACCCATTTCCATTGCAAAAAACTTGTTTCTTTTGGTTGTGATGTGGCTCATGATGCCTTCGGTTCTTGTTCGACCTTTTATTTTCTCCGGATTTTTCTAATGAGATGGCTAGGCAACTCGACTCCAAACACACGATCGGCTTCTCACCACGCCGAAGCCTCACCGCACACCAAGACTGGAAAGAAGTGCTCGAAACGCTTCGAGCCAAGTTTCACACGTAGGTCAATTCCTGTAACTCTCAACCTGCTCTCTATCGTTACCTTGATCGCACATGTCCCGATCCCCTCCTGCTCTAGTTCCACCTCCTAGCCCCAATTACGGCTCTAACCACAGCCCTATTCCCTCTCCCCTCAACCCAGTTCTACATCCCAAACTTTCTACTCTATATTCCCTACCCCCTAGGCATACATCCCCTAGCTCCGGTTCTACTTCTTGTAGTCCTAGTCCTACGTTTCCTGGCTGCAGTTCATGACAGAAAACATTGGCTGACTTACCGGTTATCGTAGTGTGAAGCTTCCGAAGAGCTTTGTTGCGATTAATCTCTCGGAGAAGGTACCCGATGCTTTTGCGAGCGATGCTCAGAGTATCCAGGTAAGAAACAGAAAGGAGAAGGAGAGGCAAAAAGAAGCGGATGCGGCTGTGGCTGCGGCTCAGGCTCAGTCTGCGGTGGAGGGTGAGCAGCCAATAGGGATGGTGGAATAATATGTTTCGAGAGCAATTGCTTTTTGTGGGTGGTTGATCGGCGAGGCATACGGAGTTTATTGGCAAAAAGTGTTTTGGGTTATGGATTGCATCTTAGATGAGAGCATGGATGTGGCGTTCATTTAGATAGCATAGAAACTAATCATGAAATGGGTTGAACTGTAGACTCATTTACTATATAGACTGTCGGTTCGATTCGCTTTTGCTCATCCCCGCCTCTTACCTTCTCTCCCACCTTCTCTCCTACCTTCTCTTTTACCCTCTTTTTTACCCTCTCTCTTACCCTCTCTCTTACCCTCTCTACTAATTTGTTTTCATGTCCGATGCTCTTATAATTCGTCAATACTCTTATTTCCACAGGATGCCTTTATAAAACCCTACCTACCCTAAGCTTCCCTAAAAATGCCCTTTATTTCCGGACTCTAAGAAAAGATAAGTGTCTAAGGGGAATAGGACAATCAATCACAATAAAACTCTCGAAAAAGAGGACGAAGGAGACTACTACCTAGATTTAGACCTAAA
>ML994376.1:0-14930 GCA_010093945.1 Delitschia confertaspora ATCC 74209 | reverse complement strand
AGGAAGTTATATCCTTCACAATCTAATGTAATACTGTAGAACTATATCCGACCCAACTCCCAATACGCCCTGTCAGTTTGCCTAACCGTAGGATGCTCACCAAAAGCAAAAAACTAGAATACACTTAACCCTACACTACCGCCATCTAATCTACCTTCCCCCCCAAATTCCCCCCCAACAGCCCATCCTTCTCATTCAACTGAAAGAACCCTCCTGTATTCCCAAAACTCCTGCCCCTCCTAATCCTGCTCTTTCCCCACATACTCCCCGCAAACAAGAAGCCCAGCAGCACACCAAACGCCAACCAAGGATGGCTGCCACAAGCCGTGCGGATATGAAACATGATACTATCGAAAGTGCCGATAGTAGACTTGGGAGTGATTTTGGGCGGCGAGGTGATGACCTTGGAGATAGTTTCGAGGATGGAGGTGCGCGAGATGCGAATGGGTTCGCCATTAATGGTTACGTCCCAGTAACGGCGGTTCTATCAACAGTCAGTAAAAATTATCTAATAGAATAGGGAAATTGGGCACTTACATCCTCATCATTAATAACAACCTTCTCCCCGTTCTTCACATCAAGCCCATACGTTGTCCTCACCCATCTTTCCCAGAAAATTCCATCCACCCATGCGAAACCAACATGCTTGCGTGGGACATCATCCATATTGATGCGAATACCCTTCGCGGAACGGAGGGCCCTCTGATCATTCCGGTCCTCGGCCTCTTCGATGCGCAATTGTTTCGCGTCGCGCAACTCTTGGCGCTCAAGTTTGAACATATTTGTCTCGCGCTCAATCCACAGTTTGGCGGTTTCCTTCATCTCGCGCTTGGCAATGATGAACTCACTCGAACGCTCCCGATTCAAAATACCGAGAACCACAATCTTGCCATCCATAATCTCCCGAGCGTTGGAGGACGTCAATTCCGGTACAATGGGAACCCACACCGACTTCATCCAGTTCAGAACTTTCTTAGTATCGCGGATATCCTTCGGAGCCAACGGGGTATAATACGTAGGAATACCATCTCTGGAAACCATCAACCGCGGCCAAGTCGAGATCTTGAACTGATCCCAAAGCTTAGGATCCTTGGTCTTCACAAGCTTCGCATGGCCAATCAAACTAAGGGTAAGGCGCTCCAGCGCCATGAAATCCTCGCTTGTCGTAGCATGGTCGTAGTGATATACGAAAATCACCTCCTCCGTCTCCTCCATCTTCTTGAACTTGTCGAAATCCACATCAGGCACTCCGGAACCGACGTCGACGGCCTTGTCGGCGAAATCAATGAGGTCGCCAATGCCACGAAGACCGTTGTACTCGACACGCTCGCCGCCGCGGAAGAAGAGGAGCGTCGGGTATCCTTGAACGCGGGCATCCTTGCAGAGACGTTTCTCGACATCGCAATTGACCTCACCGACGTTGAGCTTTCCCTTCATTTCGCGAGCCATTTGGAGCCAGTTAGGTGCCATTGCCTGGCAATGGTGACACCAAGGAGCATAGAACTTGACAAACCAAGGATCCAGCGTGTTAGTAACAAGCTTCTGGAACTTCTCAGCGGTAAGAGGAACAGAGGTACCATCCGGATTCGAGGTGGATTTAGGTTTTGTAGGTTCCGGTTCAAGCGCTTTCGAAGGGTTCTGCTCCTTATCGGCAGGCAGTTCCGTAGAAGATGGTCCTTCGGTTCCTTCCTTCACGTCTGTCTCCGGAGCGGCTTTCTTATCCTGGGGCTCAACGAACGAAGCTCCGACCTTAGGCAGCTTTGGACCACCTTGAGGACGGGATCCAGGGCGGATGGTTTCCAAAGCCTCCTCGACAAAGTTGCTCATCTCTTCCAGGGTCCTCCCGCCCTTGATCGTCTTGACAGCCTTCCCGTCTTTGAACAGTACTGTCGAGGGGTAGACGTTGATATCCTTCGCAGAGCACGCATCTCGGTAGGCCGTACAGCTCATTCGTGCAAATTTGAAGTCATAATATCGTGTAAAGGAGTTCAGCGTATCCACATTCGACGCATCAGAGTTGGTGGAGAGTACAGGCTTGGAGGTGTAGTAAAATTCGTATAGGGTTTGCCAGGTAGGCTTGAACGCCTTGCAATGGCCGCAGTATGGAGAGTAGAACTCAACTAGCCTAGAGATGAGCTAATTAGATACAGTCGCGATTTCCCGTATATTACCAGCGCTACTGACCAATTTCCTTTGCTGATGTCCTGATCTATTGACTCCCCGGTCAAGTCTTTCATTGGAGGCACCGTCTGGTCATTGAAGATGGTGTCCGGCTCTTTCTCATCAAGGCTATCCGAAGTATCTATCGCATAAGTTGTGGCGACGGTGGCCAGTGCCAAAAGGCCATGTAGTAGGAAGCGCATCGCGGCGTTTAAGCGGAAGTGTAGCTGTAGAAGCCGTGGATCCTCCTATCGAGGAGGTGAGAGAGATATTAAGGCCAGCAATATATTGTCGCCTGTAGACTCTGGCGCTGCGGCGTATATCTAACTGTAGCCGTGAATTGACGGTTGGTGTTGCTGTTGAAACGTTGAATGTTCAGAGGGGCTAAAGGGGATCTCCTTAGTTACAGATGGGGCGAACTTTGATTGGTCCGAGCTTTGCCAATTCACGAACTCTCCACCGCACCTCATCACCTTGTTGCAACGCCCGCCATCACCACCACCACCCAACCCATTGCACCTCTGCATTACAATACTCACAATGAGGGCCGCATCCAGGTTGCTTGCGAGCGTCAAACCCGGCCAATTGCTCCAGCCCGGCACCCCGACCGGTCTCTGCGGCCTCCGCACCCACCCATCCCCTCGCTCCACTCTCCTCTATCTCTACAACTCGACGCTCGAGAAATTGAGCCAGCTCCCCGAGAACTCAGTCTATCGCCAATCAACCGAAGCGCTCACCAAGCACCGCCTCAAAATCATCGAGGCTACGAAGCCGAAGGGATGGGATCAGTGGCAGGAGAGGTTGGGCATGATCTTGGATGAGGATCCGACGGGCTATAATGTCAAGACCTATAGAGTCGGAAAGGAGATTATTGTGTTGGATGGATTTAAGCAAGGGCTTCCTGATCACAGAAAGAAGGAGAAACCAAAGTCTATGGTACCAGAGGGTGTGAGGCATGTTGAGGACCGAAGGAATTTTGGTGCGAGGTTGTCGGGTGCGGATAAAGGGTATGAGCCGGAGCATGATTTGAAAAGGCCTGCTTTGGACCCGGAGCCGATGTTTACCACAGACCAGTATGTCTTTTGTTTGATTCGATGGATATCGGTTGGCAGTTAAGCTAATTTGTACAGGGTTTCATACTTGGAGAGCCAATTCGGTGCTGGATTGATCGAGGAAGTCATCCAGGTTGCTGAGGATGAGCACACCCTCGTGGATGAGATGGCCAAGTCGAAGGTGTAAGTGAATGATTTCTTCGCGCGCCGTAGGATACAAAAGCTAACTATTTCACAGCTGGGAACCGCTTGAGGATTCGGCACCAGAGGGGCAATGGGACTATTTTGAGCGGGGTATGACCCATACTCAGACCCAAAAGCCATAAACTCTTAAGATTATGAGCAGTTGTATATATCGAGTGGTTATGGAGCAAAGGGGCTTTGTTAAGAATAGTATGAGTGTTACTACTAGAAGAACCAAACTAAAAGTACACAACTAGATGTCTCCTTCAGCTCTGACACACGTCCATATAAACATATCGGTGCTTTTCTGTGTAGGTGAATGGTCAACGCATCCCATATCTAGTATATCAACGTACTACAGACGGCCGTGCAAAATCTACGTTTGGATGGTGGTATCTATCCAAACTCCCATTCCAGGTTCACGGTATCGTTGAAATATGTTAACAGAAATAGAAGTTTGCCCCTATTATTAATATTATCAAAAAAAGCCTTCCATATCAACAAAGTACAAAGGATCTCCGGGCCAGGGGTGAACTCATCCATGGTCGCTAGCTGGTTGGTATCACAGCTCAAGATAGTGAATTTATGAATAACGAAGAGCTGATCTGTTGGCACCCTGGTATATACGCCAGGGAAGAAAAGGGTCGTTTTCAGCAGATAGGACATGCTGTGAAGGAGGAAAAGATTGAGTAGAAAATGATCAAGTGGGAAAAAGATGTGAAGTCAGGAACGAGGACGATATTGAGTTCGAAAAGAGGTGTTCGGCCCGTGTATACCGTATAAAGGGATAGAGAGAGCACTCACATGATAGTTTGTCGTCCGAAGTTATCGTCTCGTCCCGGCTTGTCTCATCCAGCCTATGTCTCAAGTCACGTGGCCTATATAGCCGGCTGCAGGCAACAGTTGTGGGTCATGTCATCAATATAAGCAACGGCACCATTCATCTATCTCCCGTATAGAGTGGAGAGGCTTCTCCGCTGGCCGCAGCGGCGGCAGCGAGCTGCAAAGCGGGGGAGAGCTTATTCGAACGACCTCTCACCGTCATCGGAGGTTCCAGTACTTAAATTGGGAGCCTATCCTAACTCCGCTTTCGAGGGTTTAGTTTGCAACTATTCTGTTCAAACACAAGATGCAGCTTGCGAGTAGCACCTAAGTTGTACGTAGAATGAAGGAGTCGAAAGCGGGCCTCACCATTCACCGCTTTCTTGTTCATCGTCTAGAGTCGTGCAAAATCACATGTCGTATATTCACACCATCAGACGAGTCATGACAAGGAGGGTGGAAGCAGCCGAATACGATGTTTTCAGTGAACCCCCTGAAAAGCGTTGGAGTCAAAACCAACTTGCATGGCCGCGCGTTCGGAAAGATTCCGCACCACCAGCAACCCCCCACGCTTATACGGAGTAAATTAGCGAACATCTTTCGTCTTTGATCAGACTCTGAAACATGGACTGGAATTTCGACGCTGAAGACGGGAAGAGCAATAAACTCTATTTGAAAGTGATGCCTGTCGGGCTACCGCACGGGGTAATTATTAAAGACAATTGGGCATAAAATCTGTCAAGACTCCAGAGGGCGGTGTTTATGTCGGTCTCAGTCAAAATAAAATCTGAATGGGTGATCGCAAAGCACATTGGTCGACAACTGGGAGCATCTTGTTGGCACTTCAACAAATCCACATCTCGTGAGCTTGTGAACATTATATAATGGCCATAACGCCGGCTTTCCCTGCCTCTTTTGGTCTGCGTCCGTAACAGTCTGAAACATTCACAAAATCTCGGGAAGTTGCTGAGTTCTTGAGGATGGCAGATAGTTCGGTCCGTTAATGACGCTGTTTGAACTTGACATCAGAGATACTGTAGGGAGTGAAATCAACGAAACTTTCTGACATTGCGCGCTCTCGAGATCATAAAGTTAGTCCCAAGTCAAGTTGTGAAAATCCCGTGCCGGCTTCGGTAGGACCTGAGTTAGAGCCGCTTCGGCCGGGCAGGAAGACCTCGGGAGATACGCAAGCCATGTCTCAGAGCAAAGGGTATCGAGGTCCAGACCTCGATGGTGTTTTTCTCGGCTCTGGTGTTGCCTGTACAATATGTTTGTATAGTTTCAAGCATGTATTCGCCATGCACTGTTGAACTTCGAAGTTATTTTCTCAAAGGCAGTGATGTAAAGGGGGTACAAAAGTACGTGCCAGAACCATGGCAGTCGTAGGAGCTATCGATGAAACAAAAATGGGGTGCGAAAGATGGACGCTCGCCGTTAGCCGGAAAGTTTGATGACACGCTGGATCTTTACCAGGATCAAACCCTGGTGAATTGCAACGGCGACGAGCCAAGACACGTCTGAGCAACGTCATTCTGTGTTAAAAACCGAATGCCAAGCACATCTTGGCAAGAGTTGAGCCCAGACCTCCGAACTCACCGCCATATCGTCCGGTTCGGAAGAAAATACCGTCCGAAGAGGAGGGCACGCAACCAGTCCTGATTGACAAAGAGGGACTGAGTGGACATGAAAACGTAGGAAAGGCTGTGCTTCTGTTGAACGATGGTCATATCGTAGCTTCTAGGTATGAAAGTGAGGTCGAGCGACCGTCTGACGATGAGCCAGAAACGAAATGCCGGTTGAAGCTCGGGAATAAAAGAACGAACCGGGAGGCTATACAGTTGCAGAAGGATGCATTCTTCTTTGCCCAAGCAGAACTCAAACCCGGGTGTGGCGGTCGGTAAAGTTACTCTACATCGAATCCTTCAGTCTCTGCAAACTGCCAACCTCGAAGGGTACTGGGCAGTCGTGGCATGGCGTGGCCAGACCACCCAAAGTCATTTGGAACTATTGGAGGGACTGAAGGTCAAGGGAAAGAAACGTGTCAGCGTCTTTCAGTGCGGCGTGCATATTGATATGTAATTTGCAGTGAGCATTGCGTAACGGAGGACGAGATGCGTGTCTTATCGATAAAGATAGCACGTCTGCACCGAGGACTTTGCGGACGCCGAGAGGGTTGCGAGAGAGGTCCGACTTTTTTTCATCCTCAGCGTCATTTGCTTGGGGCCTGGATGTACTTTGATTGGTCAGCGATGGTGGCATATTCGCCCGCGTTAGGCACGCCCCGGAGAGACTCAAACCTCACGCACGGAGGCAATTTCACAATTAATGAGGATGCAACATGTTAAATTTCATGAAGCAGAGATGCAAGAACTGTTGTAAAAACGTATCATCACGTGTGAAATTTGAATAGTATAATAATAATAATAATAATAATAATAGTAGGTAGACGTGCATTGTGTCTGCAGCTGGGATCCGGAGGCTGCGGCAGTCGGTCTTCTGGTCTGCTTTTCTTCCCCAACAACTTTTTTTCTGTAACCATCTGTCGCCTTCGAAAACAGTTCGCTTCGGTACCCTCTGCCAATTCTTGCTCGCACAGTGAGGATCCTGGTCTTCTAAAGAGCAGAGAAACTCCCTCTACAGCCTCAATTCTCTTCTTCCTGCAATCGACCAAGTGCCAAACCACGGTCTCTCTCAGCTCTCTCTCCCTCCCTCTGTCTCTCTCAGAGTATCAGTTGTGCGGGCTTCCCGGCCACTACCGGCAAGGTCAGCAAATAAACGCGGCAAGAAAGAAGCCCGGGTTCACAACGGGCGCACGCTGTTGCTGCGTCTGTCTACGGTCATCGGCGGCATTGTCCTCCCACTCAAAAATTTCTGGTACTTGTCCACCACCTCTCCGACACCATTTTCTGCACCCATATTTCCCGCGATACATTTCACCATCTTTAACGGAAAAGCATCTTCAGTGCCCGTTGTCAACGTGTGCGCCTCGCCCTTGTTTTGTACCTGGTCTTGCTCAAGCTGACCGGCCTCGCTCCACTTGGGTTTATCGGCTGAGGCTGGTAGTGGGTCTGGTAGATCTGCAGCAATCCCTTGTTCCGAGTTCGCTTGAATCTGCCGACGAGAAGCTTCAGCAAAAAAACGCCGTCTGCCTCCTCGCATCATCAGTCATCTACCTGGCCCTGTGTCGCGCTATCGACTGCGGGCAACTCTCCTCCATCCATCTGTTCAAAACTTCCCCTCCTAAAAACGACTTCAACCCCATCTCAGCTTGCGCAATCTTGCACCTCGCCGTGCCAATAACCGTCGAGTCCCCTCCTCCCCCCCCCCCCCCCCCCCCCCCCCCCGGACCCACCACACTCCGCAAAAGCTTCTTCGACCGCGTACCACTCGCGTTTGGGTCATTTTTGCGCGGTGGACTCGCTTTGTTTGTCTACCCCACCTCAAGACAACACTGAATACCACGAGTCGTCGGATGAGCTGGCAGTAATCGCTACTAACCAGTCCCATCTCCTCTCCTCTCCCCCCCCCCTCTCCCCCCCCTCCTTGATATTTCCATATCATGGACGACCGCTTCCGCCAACAGGGCCATCATACGCCATCTGGAAATCAAATCCAACCTCTGGCTCCGCATCAATACAATGGCCCACAATCTCATCTCCACACACTCCCTCCGCTGACTGGTAGCGGCTCCTCATTCCCCTCATTATACGGACACGCAAATAACCTCAACTCCCACGCGCCCTCATCATCAGGGCCTAATACTTCGAATGCGGGGATCCCGTCCTTTGCTACCCACCCTACCCTTCGACCCATTCAACCTTCGCCAGCATATGGGTTGTCTAATCCCAGCTTCGCTTCTTCGCAAGCTCCCTTCCACCCTTCTTCTACGGCTCATACGAATACACACTCTCTGGCTCATGGGCTAGCTGGAGGGTTACAAGATATGCGCACGGGGGGTATGGGGCTTTCATCCCACTCCCAACTCTATCCCCCTCCGATTCTTCCAAATCAAGAACCAGAGCCTGTCCATGTCGTAGGCCAACAGGGACGACGTGGGGTATTACCTACGCACCCTGGCCGCCCTGCTCCTGCTACAGGAAAGGCCCCGGCGAACCCAACTAAGAACGCTGATAACAAATATGAATGTCCTCATTGTATCAAAACCTATTTGCACTTGAAGCATCTGAAGAGGCACCTCCTCCGACGTGAGTTTCCTTGCCCACTTGTCTCCAAGGCCTGCCACTGATTTGTTTAGATACCGGCGAGCGGCCGTATCAATGTCATCTTTGCAAGGACACGTTTTCGCGCAGTGACATTCTCAAGCGACATTTTCAGAAATGCTCTATACGGAGAGGGAACCCTACAGGAGCGAATCATTTGACTCATGCCCAGAACCATCTTCAAAAGAACAGGTTATCCACAGGTGCACCTGAAGCCAATTCTTACCTAGGGCATATCAACACTTCTATGGCTTTCACGGATGCTGCCCATGCCAACGCGCTTGCGGGGATGCCTCCATTTCCTTCAGATCCTTCTGCGTACGCCGGTCCTCTCTCATCTATGTCTGCACGGACGTCCCGGTCCAACAGTTTGATTCGCCCGTCCGTTAGTCAGATGGATAACATGAATCGCAGAAGTATGTCGGCTTTGGAATTTGCCAATGCCAGCGCCAATCTGGATGGGAACAACTATAGGAGTTCTGCGTTTCAAACCAATTTGCCTCACGGACTGAACACTTACACCTCGCAGCAAGGTCAATCATCTGCCCAGGTGTCTACCTCGGCGAATCCATACAGCTATGAACATGCCATTGGGAACCACGGCCTCTCGCAGAGCGGGCCGGTTAAGGCGGAAAACAACACCCCGACGACTTATGGACGCCCGACACAGAATGGTGATGGCATGAACGGTGCGCAGGAAAATGATCTGAAGTGGAATGGCTCTTTCACCCCCGGGTCACATGACAACTATCTCATACAATCCAGTATGGCGAGTGCCCCATCCCTGGCGAAACCATCCAGCGTGCTGACAGTAGACACACCAGACCTCCAATGACCATCCCCATGATGGCATGTTCAATGGGCTGTATACCGGCGGCTCTGGCTTCGGTGACGGAAGTCATATGCTTAGCTGGCCCATTGACAATCTAGATCCTCTGCAGAGCAAGGCCGATGCGTTGATCTCTTTCTGCTACCCAGAGCCATCTATGTTAATGCAGGGCTCTAACGATGCACAAGGCCTACAGACGTTGAAGAGTTTGCTTACCGCTGAGAATCTGAAGCACTTCCTGGAAGGCTACAAAAACTTCCACATCCACTGGCCAATGATCCACATGCCTACTTTCGACCCCATGAGTGCCAATAACGGCCTCGTGCTTGCCATGGTATGCATTGGTGCCGTGTATTCCGAAAAACTGGGTCTTCCTCAGGTCCGCTGGTTAATGGAGCTGGCGAAAACCTCTGTTCATCGTTCATCGCACGTCTACAAAACGGTCACCCAATCTCCCTCATACCCAGCCAATTCCGATCGCAACATGACCTCAGACATCGAAGAAATTACAGCGCTATGTCTGCTTCATGCACTGTTCATCTGGCATGGCAGTCATAATCAAAGAGAAGGGGGCCGTGGCGATTACTGGATCCTGGTTGAGGTTGCCCGGCGCTACAACCTCTTCTCTCCGGTCCAAAAGGGTCAGCAGGGTTTCAGTGTGCTTCATCAGCCTGGCGAGTTCAATAGCGACGACGTGGAAGCATGGACCTGGGACGCGTGGGTCGAGCAAGAGAAGCGGATAAGAGTCTTTTACCTGATTTTCTTGCTGGACACTGCCCTGGGAATTTTCTTCAATTGCGCACCACAGTTCGACGTCAACAAAATCAGCCTTCCACTCCCCGCCGATGACGCTGCATGGGAAGCCAGCACTCAAGAGGAGTGTGCTGCTGCTCTTGGATTGCACGGAGAAAATGCACAAGACAAGAATAGTACGGGTAGCAAGCGCGCGAAACAGATGGGCATGTTGGAAGCGGTCCGCATCTTTCATAAGGTGTCCGAATACAAACCACGGGCCACAAACGCGTACGGAAAATTTATCATCATCCATGCCCTCCATAATCAAATTTTCCGCGTCCAGCGACAGTACCAATTCTCAACATCGGGAGGGTCCAGGTCAAGTGGTCATTCTCCCAGTAGTGAAAACACACCGCGTTCCCAAAATGATCATTCTTCCCCAGAAGGTGCGAACAATGGCAGCCACACACCGACAAATGGCACGGATAGTCAACAACTGCACTACCAACAGCAGCTCCGAGCTGCCAGCGTGGCCTTGGATCATTGGAAGAAAGCTTGGGAGTTGGACCAGCAGCTTCAATATCCTCGGTCGCAACGTCGAGCGGGGTATTGTCGGGATGCTATTCATTACTATTTTCTTGCGAAGATGTTCATCCGAAGCCAAAGGCGTGAAGAATGGCAAGCTCCTCCCGACACGCGGTGCCAGCAGGTTTTCGGGTTCCTGAAGCAGATCAGGATCTATGTAGCCACAGAACAAGAGAAGAAAGGGCTTGATATCGGATCGGTTACACATGTGGATGATAGTTATGGCGTGGAGGATTTAACACTCGACATGAAGCTTCTGTTCACACCAATCGACGAATCTGCCGATTAAGAAGATTCATTCTATGCAAGCACGAACGATTTCTGTTAGAGTAGCAGCACTATGCTACGTGTATCCATCCCTGCATCAACGGAACAACGGAGTTTCTGGATTTCACGCATACGGCAAGCGATGCATCGGACGGGTCAAATTTTAAACAAGAGCCTACAGGCTTGTTTTTCAACTCATAACGGCATTTTCCTTTTTCTTACAAGAGCATTAGACTTTCCCTCAGACATGCATTCACCTGGCGCAAGTTCTGGGCGGCATCGGCAGCATAGATGGTTCAGATGGCGGCGTGTTTGTCACGGTATGTAGGCTTTTTTTGGCCTGGCATTTCATCGGCTGCATTCTTTGATGGACTGCAGCGCAGATGCTTGTTTGACTTTATGTACATGAACTGCATTGGGGGTGTGTTTCTCGACTAAAAACTCAAGAGTGCTTTCACTTTTTGATAGACATAGAGCTCGGTAGGTCCTTTGGTAGAGGTCACCGCGAGCAAAAAGTTAGAACTTAGCATGAGGGAATCCAAAAGTCGATTCTACTGTTTCTTTACTGGATGTTGTGAAGTCTACTGATGAGGCAGCATTCAGCCGGCATGCGAACGACTCTGCATGCTATGGCGTTCTCAAAAAAGTTTCACAATCCGAGACTCTAACATGGAGTACTGCAACCAAAACTCGGATAAAGTGCCATATTTGAAATGTGGTTTCGCTCGACACCACACCTTCGTTATGCACAAGCACTGCAATATAATCGGTGCAACACGTGATCCCCGACGTCTGTAACTTGTAAGCACAGTTCCGCCACATCTTTCCATATTCTTGCCTTTCAGGTATATATTGTACTTCATTGGCCAGCCAGTCGATGAATAGTTAGATTTCAATCTCTCCCTTTCCCCTGCCATCTGTTATGCTTACAAGTTAACCTGGATGTAGTACAACATTGGTCATGAACCTTAGAACCCTCACGAGTTACTTCTGGGCCTTATGAGATCCGGCTTTCCTTCGTCTCTATACCGCCCACGAGGTATTGCTTCTTTTGCCTTTCAATTAGTCTTAACTCCCTAGCAACTCGATACAATGCCCGGATTTCCGCATCAGCTCTACAACCTTATGCTTCCCCAGCATTCTCGTCTCATCCACTGCAGGCCCCGGTACCCCTTCTTACAACCCAAACACTATTGACACGGATCATACCATCCTTCCTATGTCCTCCCCGCCTTACGAGAACTCCAAATAGGTATGGTCATCAACTCGTTGAGCCTACTGCAGCGTGTGCACGTTTTCGACCTTGTCTACGACCCGGCCCTATGCGGGTGCTTGGTCTTTGCATGACGAACCACCAGCTACATGAGGAAGAACTAGGTGCATTTCATACATGATGCCAAAAGACACTCGCATATTGTCGACCCGGCTGCATGCTTTTTGCGGCTCGTGGGTGTGGGGATGGGGATGCCTAAAAGGATGATGGATCCTGAGAATGGTTTTTGCGCCTTTAATTCCTCTCTTCTGCTTCTCCTTTTGCAAGTGCATCGTATCTGGCTTCTGCAGGATCCTTTGTCTCCCCTATTACTCTGCTTACTCTTTAAATCCATGTCTAAAGTCTAACTTCTATTCTCACCTTCTGCGCCAAAATGAAGTACCTTCCTTCTGGCTTCGTCGTCTTCCTTGTCGGTGTCACACTGACCAGCTTCTCGACTGTCATTGTGGCTTTAAGGTTAGTATCAAATCTTTATAAGAGGACATCGCAGTTCATGAGGCCTATTCACTGATATATGTTTTCAGATACTATTGTCGTTACTTCCTTATGGGTTCTATGGGCCTCTCTGACCACTTCATGTTAGCGGCACTTGTAAGATTGTTCCTGTTTATCGATCCTTCGGGCTCATAGGCTTTCTGCAGATTGCGAACCTGATGAACTTGAGAAGTGTCCATCTGACTGTCTATAGCTGATGACATGGGGTAACACCGTCATAAACTACTACCAATATCAAACCAGTCGCGCTTTCCATCCCAGTCAGTTCCGATTCCCAGTAAGCCTCACACCTCTTCGATCCTTTGCTAGCCCTTTTTCTTCACCTTCCTTTCATCTTCCCCATCTCATTCCATTTTCCCTTCATTCTCCTTACCCACCATCTCCTCCTCTCTTCACTCCCTTACCTCCCCCAGGACAGACGCGAGCACATCAAAACCGCTCTCTTCGGCACGCTCATAACCTGGTGGATTTACCGCATAACTTACATCATCTCGCTCACTCTCGCCAAACTATCCATCCTCTTTTTCTACCGCGCTATTGCCTCACGCACCAACTTCCGCCGCATCGTCCATGGGACTATCATCTTCCTTACACTCTCCACCCTCGCAATTACCATCGGCAATATCTTTCAGTGCGAGCATCCACCTGATGCGTGGAGCACGGCGCAGTTCTTTAGCCAGTTTGAGAAGCCCGGGGAAAGGGGGAAGAATGGGAGGAGGGTGGGAAAGTGTTACAGTCCGACGACACTCTATGTGATAAGTGCGGCGGTGAACCTTTTTACTGACGTGGTGATTCTTCTACTCCCTATCCCAACTCTTCTCTCCCTCCGCGTCCCCATATCCAAGCGCCTAGCCCTCGTCGCCATCTTCTCTGTCGGCATAATGGCTATTGTAGCATCCTGCGTTAGGATGTGGATAATGGCACTCTGGGCCGAGAGCCTGGGCAACAACAGCAAGTTTGGCGCCGATTTATTGCTTTGGGGACAAGTCGAAGTCAACGCGGGTATTACGTCTGCATCCGTTCCATTTCTACGCCTCCTCTTCCGAAAAAGAAGGGATAGAAAAGAGAAGATGGTCAGCGATAAAGAGAAGCTGGTTGGGGGAGCACCTCACCAGGGTCCGCAACAACCTGGGAGACTGGTGGTACCGGATCATCAACGGACTTGCTCGGAAAACAAACCGCTAGAGCTTAATTCGCTACAGTTTTTTGATTTTGGCGGTGTGGGAGGGCATGCCGATACGGATGACCCGGAGAAAGAGAGCCGGAGCCCTATTTGGAAACCATTCATTACAGTCCCAGCGAGTCTGTCGAGCTCACACAGAGACTCGTCGGGTTCGGTGACAATGGTTGATGTCCAAGGTGCTAGGGTGAATCGGAGCAGGACTCCTACGGCGAGGATTCGGAGTGAGAGCCATATCGTTACTGTCTGATTCCGACGATTTAACTTCAAATATTAAAAGCATTGCAGGACCTAGACTGCAACGGGTTCGGACAGAAGCAAAGCCGCGAGCATGAAGGGAAAAAGCTTTCCCGCCCTATGGACGGCGTACAATATATCCGAAATCCCCCAAAGGCCAACAAGAGCATAGATTCTCCTATCCATGGATGTCGCCATATATGTTTAGGTTCAACAGCGACCAATATGGCACTAAGCTTATGACAGCTGAAGCTCCCATTCGTATCCTGAAAAAATACTACTGTTACTATTCTCAATACACTTGGTCTAAGTTATAACCAACTACAAGTGCAGATGTCTACTAGCTCTACACCAGAGTGGTAAACACTAGCCCAAGTTACATCTCTCCATGGCCCATTCGTACCTTTTTCGGCCGGGACTTTTCATCTTCACGCTGAATGGCTCTATTGAAGGAGTGAGGACATTGATGTTAGAGTGAAAACAGGGTGAGGAAAGGAGTAGGAAGAGAAATAGGGAAGAGGCCTATGTAAAAGATTATTCGGTTTTGTATGAAGAGAAGTGAGAAATGGGAGGTAACCTCGTTCCGATCTAGGTCTGGGTAGCATTTTAGTGGTCAAAAGCTTATAGTCAACATTAGACAGTTAGTGCCTTATAAGGGCTTCCTCATAGTCGGCAGCACTTTATAGTACCAGGTATATATCTGTTACGACTGTAGTGTAAATGCTACAGCAATATATACGGAATAATTAGTGCGCGTTTGAAAGGCTCTAGACTTAATACAAGTAAATCTGTACCGTCTAATCTTCGGTTAGATATTCCAGATCATGTTCATTGTTTAATAATAATAATAATTCAATTTAACGTGCTACCTGGTTCCCAATCGGGTCTATGA
>ML994375.1:0-14944 GCA_010093945.1 Delitschia confertaspora ATCC 74209 | reverse complement strand
ACCTTACGTAAAGTCGCAATCTTCCTCCCAGAAAAGATTCTAGATTCTAGAAATTGAGGGAGATAGTAATTAAGAGTTATTTTTCAAGTGGAATGGGCTCGGTATTGCCTAGATATTTCCTATATAATGAACCAGATTTGGGAGATAAAGAACATGAGTAGACTCCTAGCACTTTCCACGTCTTCAACATAGGCGAGAAGAGAGGCAAGTAGCTACTACTACCTTAGGAAGGAAAGCCAAAATAGAAATGCATAGATGCTAACTACAAGCTGAGGCGTAAAGGGGAAGGTATGACTTCGGCTGTAATCTTGTTCGCTTCTAGGCCTATGGTGTGTCCTCACTCAGATGATTTTCCTTGTTTTTCTAAGAGTGCCAGAGAGGGGATGGTTCTAGTTGCGTGGCGTTTCTTCAAGATTATTTAATACAGGTTGATATACCACCGGCGGTAGTGCTTGGAATAGTGCAAGCAATAAGATGTAACTAAGTTCATATATTTGGAAAAGCTATATCATGGCACAACGTAGCGAAGAGTAACGCCATAGAAACTGAAATTGTGGTATAAATGCATCCGTCATGCACCCACCCTCAGGACAAACCACCCTAACGCCTTCGAATGCATGCAAACACTGTAGCTACTGCCATCTCTTCGATGCCTCCACAAATTGAAGGTTTAGTACAGGAAACTCTCTGTATGCAAATACACCCCCTGCGCTCCAGTCCCCTTATGCACCGCCCTCTCATCACTCAACCCCACAACATCCCTCTTCACATCCGCGACCAACGCCTTTGGCCCACACACCACCACTGCAGACTCGCCTAATGCCTGTTCTAAGCTCCTTCGTATGATGTTCCTCGGGTTGGGCCTGCCACACACAACGGATGTCGAGGGGTGCAGGAGGGGTTTTTTGGAGGTATTGGAGGGAGTGGATGATGGGGTAGAGGAGGTGGAGGATTGAGGGCGAGTGGAAGAGGGGCCGGGGTTGCAACAACATACTTGCTGTATTCCACCGTTGGACTCATCATCCACGGTGGTGCGGCAACAGCATGTGCCGTCGGGTCCACATGTATTTCGCTCTCTGACCTCCGATGAAACAGCAGATTCTACAGCCTGTATATCGTCTTTCCGGTACGCCTTCTTCTCGTCGTATAGGGATGGTGTTCCACTCCTCAAGACGACAGGTCCTCGCTCATTCTCAGGGACGGTTTTGAAATCCGGGTTCGGCGCTGTAAGGGAACTAAGCAGCGAGTTATGTTCCTCAGTGAACTCATCATCACACGTGACATACACCGTTGCTTCGAGTTTAATGGATCTTTGGTCCGTGTGTAGAGCTTCGACTTCAGCGACAATGGCGGAGAGTTGCTCTGAGAACCAGCTTAGTTGGCCGCGGGATTTGACGACCCAGATAAAACGGATATGACGCGTGGCCGACCCTGTTGGTTTTGCGAAGATGGAGCGAGAGTGGGGACTGGGAGAAGCGTTTTCTTTCCAGCCTTGAATCAGGTCGCGGAGGAGAGGAATGGTGAAAGTAGCACCTGTGCTCCCGGCGAGGAAGACGACAGTGTCGAATTGACGGAGGGGGCGAAGGGAACCGTATGGGCCTTCTATGGCTACTGTTTTCATACATCTCGTACTTTCAGTCGCGGGGACGCCTCGGAGTTTTTCGGCGTGGTGGAAGAAGCGCTTGGTTCCGCCAGCTTCGGCTTTGACGTAGAATTCCATTTTTCCGTCCTCAGGGATGGAGGCTATGGTGAATGGGTGGCTTTGTAGAGGGACGATAGAGTGGCAGGATAGAAAGACGTGTTGGCCTGGACGCCAGTTGATCGGGGGATTTCGGATGGTGATGCGGGTTGTGTTGTGTGGGAGGGGTGTGAAGTCGGCTTTGCAGGCCCATACTCCAGACATTTGGCCGGCTTGTCGTTGCGCAGGGTGGAAGAAAGATAGGTTGGCGTAGAGGACTCTTAGCGTCCGGAGGCCGCGGTCGAAGAAATACAAACCCACTGGTATCCAAATGTAGACGTGGACTTCAGACGGAGTGTGGATGTAGACGAAGACAGTGAAAAGAGTAAAGGAAATTAAATGTTGGACGACGAAAAACTCATAACACCATCCTCGAATAGGGGTCGTAGAACTGAAAATCAACCAGACGAGGACGACCCAAGCAGCCAAACCTCTCCAGACAAGATTATTTTCTTTCAACTGGGTCCCGATATAGTTGTAGGGAGCCCAGTCCGCGAAGAAGTATCCCATATGGATGGTTGCGGTGAAGAGCAAACATCTTGAGCACCAACGATGTAACCAATTCAAGCGTTCATGGCTCACGCCAGTTAAAAATCCGATGATGTTGTTCTTTCCCGCCAGCAGGAATATCAACGGAAATTGCGCGATGGATACGAATCCAGTCCTGTATCCAATATCTTCTCGAGCCCAACGATCATTAAGGTTGAAACCGTAAAAGCAAAGAGTGATTAGGACAACCAGATTTGCAATGACTAGAAAGGTTCTTCCCACAGTTGGTAATCGCAAGATCCGGTCCTTAAGGGGTATCCATACAGAGTAATTGGATGCTTCTCTCATGATTGCGAACAGAGTGGCCATACATAAAGAAATCAGTGACTGCGGCGTAGCTGGCCTTGATTTCCCTGCTTTTGCTGCCGCAAGTCTACAAATCATCAGAATATATATACTCCCAGAAAATCCTAAATGGCCTACCTTTGCCTGTAGAGTACCTTATTGTACACATTGACCATGGTAGCTATTGCGACTGCAGTGCCCACTACAGCCCAGTACATCTTAGGGAAATCCAGCAGCGGAGGGACTCCATTTCCCATGGACATGGAGCCCATGGCCATTCCAGCATGATCCATCTTGAAGGTGAGAGAATTTGACGTGGACGAAGATGGGAGCAAGCGGGGCGAGGGGGAATATTTGGCGGGATGAATGTGAGACGGTGGACTCTATCCTAGCATTCTCGAAGCTTGAAGTAGCAGTTCGGGATTATGTTGAAGATAGTTGAGGAGAGTTGGAGATGTGTTACAGTCTGGCGTATAGGTACAGTAAGATAATCCTAGGGATACGGGGGGGTGGATATCTATCTTCGGAACACGCTTGAGCCTTCTTTTCATCAGTTCATGGGTGGTTTGGTGGGGAACGGAAACCAGCCCTGTGAGCATCCTGCACAAGATGTGGCGCAAACACTCTGACCAATCAAAACGTGCTCAAATAGCCGCAAGGTTGAGAGAGCACCCCACTCTCCTATAATTCGTAGTGAATCATATATCTAACCACACAAAAGGTAACCTTCCCCGTTTTCTCAACATGACTCTCAATCTAGACCACTCCTGCCCTTCAGCCACATATCTGGAAAGACAATTTCGTATTGTGATTTCTCCAAATTCCTCTCACTACCTCATATCCTCTTCAACTTCATTCTCTCTTTCCCTTACCTCACAGCTGCTCTTCGGACTATCATCAATATAACCCTGCTTCTCATATACTCTCAAACATCTCACTCAATCCATAAATCTTGCAATGGCTCCTCACGACGGCCATAGCATGTCAGGAATGGATATGGCGACCGACAGCAGTACTTCCAGTGGCATGCAAGGAATGTCCAGTACCTTCTTCTCCGGCACTACCACACCTCTCTACTCGGCACAATGGGTACCATCGACCGCTGGCGCATATGCTGGAACCTGCATCTTTCTCATCATCTTTGCCATGCTCTTCCGCGGCGGCTTCGCTCTGAAACATTACCTCGAGATCAGATGGCTAGCATCGGCCCGTAAACGAAAGTACGTCGTCGTTGCCGATAAGACTCCCATCTCGGAACAGATTAAGGCCGATGCCGATTCGACAACGGGAATTCTCACGACAAACGGCGTGGAAGAATCCATCAGACTCATTCAGGCGCCCATCAGTCACGTGCAACCATGGAGATTCAGCGTCGACTTTCCCCGTGCACTTCTGGTGATGGTTCTCGTAGGTTGTGCCTATCTTCTGTAAGTTTTAATAATAATAAAAAAAATTATGTATCGGAGAATAGTCGCTGATTCGAGCAGTATGCTTGCTGTCATGACATTCAATGTCGGCTACTATATATCCATAGTAGGCGGAACCTTCATCGGAGAGTTGATATTTGGCAGATACAGCCAAGCATGGGGCCACGACCATTAACCCGATGGTAGATGGGTAATGTGGTACGATTAATGACGGGATGAATTGGCGTTCCGGATATCACTGTTTTTAGCATTTGCACTGGCGTTCTCCTTCAGGCGTCCCTCAAGAAAAAAAAATTATAACTTATTTAAAAGTGAGCATATGTGTATGACCTAAAACTCTTGCTTCTGTACCTTGATGAACCAATGTGTGTCATCTCGAATCAGACAAGGTGCAGGTTGCTTCTATCCGAATACGCGTCTTAACACTACGCCTAGGTAGGCATGCAGAAAATAGGGTCATATGACCAATGTCACGTGATTAGTTGTGAAGGCGTCGACGTTCTCACCAAATGGCGGTAAAACCTTCACGGTCTTCGACGTCACAACCAAAGCTAACCAAGGTTTTGCATCCCATACAGGCTATATCACACTTCATCACATCTCATCTCCATCCAATTCTCTCTATCCACTACTCTCCCTCCGCTGTTTCACGGAGCTCCATATCACATGCAATTATAACTGCCAGTATTTTCAGATTGCCTAAAATCGAATGTCCGCATACGGTTGTTCTCGATATCCTAATATCTGCTGCTTTGCTGTACCTTAAAAACTGCGCCGCCAACGCCACCTTGACGTCCACGATAGGTCTGCGTTTCCACATTAACCTCGCTAGTCTGTGTGCTCTGCCATCTTCTCCCGTCTTTCATCTTGATTTCCTTTTAATCAATGGTTCTGTAATGCGTATTTTCCTGCTGTTCAAGGGACAAATGCCCAACCTGGCCAGACCGCCTGTGGACTGCCATAGGATACAGGCAGCAGAGGCTGAAAACCTCGAAAATGGCTTGTGGGAGCCATTACCTGCGTTGCACCCTCGGCTATTGTCAACTCTACAAAATGGTCCAGCATGGCAATCTTCTGGGAAAGTAGATACTGAATGTGGTACTGTAACTTTCAAAATCCAAGGAGAAGCCACTCTGCCTCCTCCGCCGAGTAGTCACACTCGATATGAAGTTGAGGAGCATCGACGGATGGAATATAAGAGTTCTTATGTCAAGTGTGTTGGCAGTGCCGCTATCTCAAACTTTCAGAGACTCCCAGGACCGCCTAATATTTGTGCAAATGGAATTTGTTCTATTTTCATAACGGTACTCATGTTGCCGGCCCTCCAGACCTCTCTGTATCACATAGAGCAAGGTGAATATGGCTGTTTCGTTATGTTGACTACCCCCCACCAACAAAGACAGTACGGTCATCCAGTTCGGTTAAGATAAGAACAAGGCCGCCGATACGGAAGTGACAACGGGCAGCACCAAGGAAAAATTACAAGGCCCGCTTTCAAACCAAGAAAGACCACCCCCATACTGCGTGAGTAATGTGCCGGAAGCCAAAATGGGGAGGTATCAATACGGATTTCAAGATGGACTTCAGTTGCTATTTCAACGACAACCCCTGTGAGGTTGCGGACTGTAAAATGGGTCTTGTATCAGGTCCACCAATAAAGCAAAATGGAGGAGGGAACATTTGATTGGTGTCACGTGGAAACTCTTGAATAGGAGCTGCTGAATTTCGCGCATTCTTGGAATACTACAACGCTGTCGTGGATATGACATAGTCACTGATGGGGCGGACGCCCCCGCAAACGTCTGCTAAAATTACCGCTATTTAGATAAATAACTCTCTCAATACTCGTGGATTCCATAGAATACACTTACACCTCTCATTATACATAAGATCAATGAGGTTCTCACAACTTCTTCTTGTCTATATAACAGAAAGCATGCGGTTTGGTAGGTTCAGGCTGAAGGAGAACATTGGTACACCATAGACTGAAGTTGGAACAAACGCCTGTACAGGTTGTTACGCATGTATGGTGATCATTCATATGGGCAATCTATATCTGCCGGGGCTGCTTTTACAATAACTGGTATATAGATAGAGTGGTGTTACCAAACGCACGCGTCGTTGATGTTGATATTCATCTAGGTTGAATTCGGCATAGTGAACTCTCCCTGTCACACTTTTGCACATGGTAGGGAGAACCCCTGTTTGGTGTGCCACATGTGGCTTGTTAAAACTTGCTCATTCTCTCTCACGAACGGCTTCACTTCCGCTAGCATCGACAGATAACCATGACAAAACCTTTTGCTTCATAATGTCACTGCTGCTTTGGTGCCTCACCTGCCTTTGTCTGTTTAGCGCAGAGCATCGTGAACATGTAACAAGCTCAAAACAGGGGTTGGTCAGTCCGACCCTTGAGATGCTGTGTGCAGTCCAGAACCAGTGAATTGAAGAGGCACGGAAGCGACATGCGGGGACCAAAGGGAAGCTCGGAGCTAGGAATTGCTCTAAATAAAAGGGCTGGGCAGGTACGGCTTTTATATGAAATCATCTGTCACCTCCTCACTTCACTTTCCTCTCTCAACTCTTGTCACATCTCCTCCTACTTTCTTCTCTACCCTGTACCCTGTGTCTGCGCCTGTGCCTGCGCCTGTGCCTGCGTCTAAGACCGTCCACCACACTCTCGTCTCAATCTGCTTATCCCTCGCTTGCGAACATGTTTTCGAATATGCTCGCCTTCTTGGCCGTCGTGCCCTTCGCGACCGCCCATTACACTCTCGATTGGCCGCCAGCCCGTGGCTTCAAGGACGAGGATGCGCCCAAGTTCCCTTGCGGAGGATTCGACAGTGTTAGCTCAACCCGTACAGAATGGCCGGTCAACGGGGGACCGGTTCAATTGAAGATGCATCACACCCAAACTAACGTCAAAGTTCTCCTTGCACTGGGATCCGACCCAGGAAACAACTTCAACATCGTTCTCCGGCCCACCTTCGCTGAGGAAGGCCCTGGACAGTTCTGCGTAGGCGGGCTCAATATCCCAAGCGGTCTGAATGTTTCGGACGGCACTCCTGCAACCATACAGGTTGTCTCGAATGGTGATCCAAGTGGTGGTCTCTTCCAGGTGAGTCAAAAAGTTCATGTGCACAGGCATGCATATCCACCGCGGATGTTGCACTCGTTTATTATATATACGGTCCACCGCCTCTGGTTAAACCCCTCAAATAAATGAAGTGGAATCATCTGACTGAACAAACAGTGTGCCGATGTGACCCTAACTACCAAATCGCTCTCCTCAAATGACTACAGCTCCCACTGCAAGAATGACACCATCAAAATCACCCAGGAGAACATTAGCGGCAATCCAAATGAGACCACGAATGCCGACCCATCATCAACTGGAGGAGCTGCCTCTCCCACTTCCTCGAAGGGCTTCGCACCGCAACAGACCGTAGCAACATGGCTTTTGGGAGCTGTTGGCCTTGCAGGTTTCTCCATGCTATGAGTTATGCTAAAGGGAGTTGGTGAGCGGATGGGAGTGAATATGACTTGCTTCCAATTCATGAATGTACGAATACTAGTGGCTGAGATCAGCATGTCAATAATGATACCTTTTCAGAGGATTGCGAGAAACCCTCTTTTACTGTCCTCTCACTCTTTGTGTTGAATTACTTTCAGAATAGTGAATGCTGCGATATGATTGGCCGGATATACTTGATCATGAAACCTCACCCTCTTTGACCGCTAAACTTCATGGGTACGCGCAATCACCCCTCCGAAGAACATGTAGGGAGTTTATATGCTTAAGGAGACCGTGATACTGAATTCTTTGTGTTATATTCTCCTATTCGAAGGTGGTGGATTTTCGAACTCAACATTTAGCGAGCCACACAATCGGCACTTTTGCGCCGAAAGCTCCGAATCTATCACCATCACGAACAGTTGAACCTCAACGAACGTCCCCTCACCACATCCTTCCAGGTACGTCTGCCGCTCCCCACACGCTGCCCCGTCGCATCAATTGCATCCCCGAGCTGGGCTTCGAATTTGGACCTCGAACTTACGGAAGGCAGATCACTTTATACCCCAGCCTTTCCCGCCTTTTCTCCTCCCAACCGCAAATATGGATCAGGCAAAGTTGGCGCGTATGCAGGCGTCGGTTCGTATCGGTACGTTGATAATCTTCAAATCCTAATTGCTTGCCTTTCTATGGCTGTTTTATGTCTGCTTGTGAGGTATAGACTTGGCTAACTTTGCAAACAGGGTAAGCTCTTCCTTTCATTTTCCACCAGTGAACCCCTCCCCAACTGCATTCTGCCCTACTTCTCTCGCTCCATCCTTGAGTTCCTGCGACACGACGACCCGAATATATATATATATATATATATATATATATATATACTCCTGGAAACCGATTGACGAACGAATCGCTGACATAATATTAACAGCGGCAAAGGTACCCCTCGCAGGAAGGTCAAGAAGGTGCACAAGAGCGCTGGCACCGACGACAAGAAGCTTCAGACTTCCCTGAAGAAGCTCAATGTTCAGCCCATTCAGGCCATTGAGGAGGTCAACATGTTCAAGAGCGACGGAAACGTCATCCACTTCTCTGCGCCAAAGGGTGAGTGAGAATTTTCGGTTCTATCAGTTGCCGGGGCGGGTCTTTGTCTTCCACGATTACATACGCAAAGACTTGTTGGATGCTTCAGAGTCCACGACCTTGCCTTTCTCTTGACTCTATGCGAAACTGTCCCCGTGAGCAAATTGGGCCCTTGCTAACTTATATCTCTAGTGCACGCTTCCGTCCCCGCCAACACCTTTGCCATCTACGGCAATGGTGAGGACAAGGAGCTCACTGAGCTTGTTCCCGGAATCCTCAACCAGCTTGGCCCCGACTCCCTCGCTTCCCTCCGCAAGCTCGCCGAGAGCTACCAGAGCATGCAGAAGGAGAAGGGTGAGGATGGTGAGAAGGCCGATGAAGACGACGATGACATCCCCGATCTCGTCGCCGGAGAGAACTTCGAGAGCAAGGCTGCGGAGGTCGAGTAAATTGACCGGAAATGAGAGTCTGTAGCATCTGCAGTGGGGAAGAACAAAGGTTATACCGGGCTTACGAGTCATGAATTTCCTATTGAATTCGACGTGAGAGTTCCAGGTCCTGTACCTATTACCATCCCCTATATGGGCAGTCACGGCGGATCTTGAATGCGGAAACCGGACTGGCGTTTGCACCTTTTCGAAGATATGGAAAAGTCTCTGTGTAATGTGCTACTTGGTAAATACTATTGGATGCCCTACTGACATGTTCCCGGTGACTAAGTGTATCTTATCTCCACATCCATCCTCAACAATAAACTCCAACCTGCCGCCATGCTAACATGATCTGCTTACTGGATAGGTACTTGAATAGAGTTCGGAATAATAGTCGCCTGTCGCACCTCAACTATACAGCCTCATCGGTATTTCGCACTCTGACGGTCCCGAATCGCACCATCTGCATAATGATTGGAAGCGTCAGCATCCCAGAGGATTATTACATCAGCTCGGGAAACATCGAAGACTCCCGAGTGGTTGGAAGGCATGCTCCGTCCGGTCCCGAGATGCTAAATTCCTGATGGCCATAGCTCCCTGAACCTCGCCTTGTTCATGCGAAGGAGCACCTCAGACATAAAGCCACTCCTCCGTTGCCATAAAAAGAGAATATGGGCTGAGGTCAGCACACCTTATAAGTAGTCGAAGAAAGCATAGCACAGTTCATCAAGCCTTTTCTTCTCGTCTCTCCCTTCTACTCACTTCTGCCCATTCGTGAAGGGTCTCGGCTCCCCGCAAACTCCTAGGGCTGTCAGCCCAATCAGTAACTATTGTTGGGTAACACAAAGATTGGAAGCCAAAATTATTAGTCTATTGCACGTTGAAACTTCTCTTTTTCTCTTTTTTTTTCTCGTTCTCTCGTCCTTCCGCGCTTGTACGTTTATCACTTCCTACGATCATTCTTCACGACATGACAACCGAAACAATACTCATATTGGGCGGCTCCTTCGCCGGGCTTAGCGCCGCGCATTACGCCTTACGACATGTTCTCCCTAGCCTGCCAAAGAAAGACGGAACTACCTATACAGTCACTCTTGTGAATCCAAACAAAGACTTCTTCTGGAGGTACGTTATTTCATGTGGACAGACGGTGCAACTTGTCTTTTAACATCGAACTAGAATTGCTGGTCCGCGAGCATGCGTATCTACAAAGCTCATGCCGTCGAGCAAATACCTCTTCCCGATCGAGCCCGCATTTGCCTCGTACCCTAAAGGAACCTTTAATTTCATCCAAGGAATAGCTACTCACGTCGATCCTACCACGAAATCGGTTTCTATCACCGGCCCCACTGGGGAACAACCGTCCACAATTTCATACCTTGCGCTCATAATTGCGACCGGAGTGTCGACTCCTTCCCCGCTTTTCACCCATCAGGTTCGTGCGGTGGATGGGGAGGACTTGCTCTCGACTTTCGAAGCCTTTCAAAAACTACTCCCATCTGTAAAGACAGTGGTCATTGGTGGGGCTGGACCTGTCGGTGTTGAAACTGCAGGAGAAATCGCCGAGTTCCTGAATGGCAAGCCTGGGTTTTTTGCTTCGAAGCCTCCACATCCCAAAGCCAAGGTCATCTTAGTTTGTGCAGAACAAAAGATGCTCCCGCTCCTTCGAGAATCAATCTCCAAACAGGCCGAGAAGTATCTCAAGAGACTCGGTGTCGAAGTCGTGTACAACACCAAAGTCGTCTCTGCAGTGCACGACACGGTCCACTCTGTATCCCAAACTGCTGACAATTTCACCGTTCATCTCTCCGATGGCAAAACCATCGCTGCGGACATCTACGTCGATGCCACTGGCACGCGCCCAAATACTGGTTTCCTCCCTAGCGAGTGGTTGGATTCGCGCAACAAGGTTGCTTGTGACAAGCAAACGCTCCGGGTCGGCGATGTAGGATCACTAGTCTATGTTGTTGGAGACGCAGGATCCTACACACGCGGTGGTGTCATGGACATGAACGACGCAGTCCCCACCGCCATGACGAACCTCAAAACCGACCTCATCGCTTCCGTCACCGGCAAAGCGCCTGGTCCCAATCGGATATACAAGCCCAACCTGAAAGAACAGCAAATCTGCCCCATTGGAACGGCCAAGGGGGTTGGAGCCTTCGCTGGATATAAGATGCCAAGTTTTGTGGTGTGGATGATTAAGGGGAGGGACTATATGTCTGGGCAGATGGCGCCGCAGATACTGAATGGGGATGCGTTCAAGAAAGAGGGGAAGTGGAAGCCGGACCCTGTTGGTGCTGCGCAGAGGAAGGTGGGGCTGTCTAGTAACTGAAGAGGCCCTGGAATTGGCACCAGATACCAATATGCATGTTCGATGCTGTATGGTTGTGTTCTCTCTTTGTATTGCGTTTGCGTATACCCTTAAGTGGAGTTGTGGAAGTGTGCTAGGTACCCTTCAAACGATGGACCTTTTTATTGTAGTCTCATCTCATTCCATTTGGCCACCTTTCGTAATGGTTCATATATTCAATCAAACCTCTTTTACTTGATAACCGTTCTATGATTCCTATACCAGATCTGATAAATAGCTCACGGACCACCGAAGCTGCACAGCGCTAAAATAAGCTTAATCTTAGCGTCTCGGCCTAGCTTTTCAAAATCCATCAACGTCCAAAAACTGCATCCCCACAGCTTCAACCTACATTCGACGTCCCGCCTCCCCTATACGAATCATCCCGACCAATTCCAACGTACAATGGCGACTACACAATCAGCTCCGACGCTAACTTTTCCCCGCCCCATCTTCGCCGCCCTTTCTCCCTCACCCTTCCTCCAAGCCCACCTTGCGCCCAAGAATCCCATCCGCGCGAACGCTCGCGCCCCAACAGAGTTCCGCAAACCAGGCCTCAATACGGGCTCTTTAACACACTGCAATGGAAGCGCCGTGGTGCGGCTAGGAAACACAACCGTCGTGTGCGGAGTGCGAGCTGAGGTACTGCGGGCGGAAGATGTCCCCCAACCAATCGACCCAAAAGCCGACGAAGAGGATGATGTAGAAGAAATCGATACGCTGAGGTTACTTGTCCCAAATGTCGAGCTCAGCACAGGCAGCACACCGACCTTCCTTCCCGGTCAAGCACCCTCAACATTCGCCCAATCCCTTATCACAAGAATCCGGTCGCTGCTGCTGTCTACTCGCCTAGTGCGTGCTAAGGATCTACGAATCATGTACACACCCCCACGGACGACAGAGGATGAGGACGAGGAAGTTCAGCCGGAAGTTAAGGCGTACTGGACGCTGTACATTGACACGATGTTCATCTCGCTCGACGGCGATGCGTTTGATGCTGCGTGGGGTGCGATTCTCGCTGCGTTGAGGAATACCATGTTACCAGCCTCGGATTGGGATCAGGACCTTGAAATGGTGCTTTGTGACGATGATGTTAAGAAGGCGCGGAAGCTGGAGCTTAGGGGCCTGCCGGTTGCTGCAACTTTTGCGGTTTTCCAAGGGGAGGAAGATGAGGAGGGAGAGGATAGGAGTTGGGTGTTGAGTGACCCGGATGCGTTTGAGGAGGGGGTTTGTAGGGAGAGTGTTACGATTGTTGTGGACGGGAAGAAGGGGAGTGGCAAGATTAGAAGGATCGAAAAGAGTGGAGGTACGGTTGTTGGGAGGGAGGTTATGAAAGGGTTGATTCGGAGAAGTGAGGAGAGGTGGGAGGAGTGGAATGCTGTGTTAAAAGGGTAGAGATGTATATTTTGGCTTATGTGGCAGAGAGAACTCAGATATCGATGAGGCAGAAGAAAGTTTCTCATTCCACTCCACGGTGGATATCTCTCTCTACGGCGTGGAAACAGGCATAGCTAGAGAGGCTCAGAAGTCCGCATCTTGAAGCGTGGAGGAATAACGGCCTTTGGAAAAGCAGGCCGTGCAATACACCAATACAAAGGGAAGAGGGCTGCGGTTTGGATATATAAATCACCTGCGTATGCAGGCCCACTGGATCAGGCAAAGCTTTATATAATACGCAGCGAGAACAAAATGAAAGAACTAATTAACTATCCATACAACGTCATCACTGGAGTATAACAAGTGACAACGAACCATTTTGTGTACTTTAGGATCACAGTATCCTTCGGCATTGCAGATAAGCGATTTCTTCTCTTTCTGCGGTTCATTATTTGTTATTATCTGTAAATGAAGTCCTGTTAGCTATATAGAGCTCATTAAAATCGAAGTCAGCGAACGAACCTAGCAAAAAATACCCTAAATACTCCCGAAAACCACTTCAGAAAAGGACCCCTGAAACCCCATAGTCCCCCTTCGAAAACCCCAGAAAAAACATCTCTTTCTCATCCCTTTCTTCCTGTCACGGTGTTGCGCAAGAGAAGGTCAATCGTTATATTAATGACCCAGGTAGATAACTTTATGAAAAAAAAAGGATTAAAGAAGAAGAAGGAGGAAGGGTTGAGTAGCAAGCCCTAGGTAGATGTCTTCCCGGCACTAGTGATTAAGCGACCTAACGGAGTTGCTGACCACACACGTGTTTATCATTCATTACGAAGAGGTTCATCCTGCCCAAGGCAACCCATCCAACCTATGCAAGCATGTGAGCCGTCATACTTCCTAGTCAGGGGCCTATCTTCCATCAAGGCACCGATCCTGCCCCATCAACTGAACAGGAAACCACTATTATTGTTATTATTATTATTATTGTTATTCAATTTAACGTCCTACCGGGCTCCCAATCGGGTCTATATACACGTAATATCAATGCTTAGAGCAGAGTAAACCCGACTCTAGAGAGAGATCTCTCTAGAATCCAAATCTTTGTCTTTTCCTTGCCCTAAACTATTCCAATATAGCTATGGTGAGTTGTTTCACCAGCTAATAGTTGATATTTCCTATCTGCCAGTGCTGCCACTCAGGCAACAGAGAGGTTAGTTATTATGGCACGGCCTGTGTTAGTTGGAAGGGGGGCCAGTCCCCTGGAACAGGAAATTAAACCCCAATCACAAACTGAACAAAATAGCACAAAAATGTATTTCCTCCGCTCTTCATTGATGGCTCCCGCCTTAACAGCTGCTCGTGGCCGAAACCAGATAACTAGTAGATAAATGGAATGAGTGAGTGGGGAATTGCAGGTAAAAATATTTTACTTACAAGTGCAGATATGGATGGTACTGTATCAATGAGGTGCCTCGAAAGACCAAACACGTATTATTTCGGTTCACCGTCTCCTCGTGCCTTCATACTCCATGCTTATATCAATACGACCCAGTCTTCCTACCCCTTTCCCTACTCTTCCTACTCATACTGTACACGTCTTTCTGAATCTGCCCATACCACACCAGCAGGGCACGCTTGAAATCTTAAAATAAAGCTCTTTGCAGAATACAAAGCCAGAAACAACGCCCTGGAGTAACGTTTCTATATGGGAGAGTAAGCAGACAACGCAATACTTTTGAATTGTTGCAAATAACAAAAAGATAGAAGTAACAGTGGAGAAAGGGAAGGATTAGAAAATAAATAAGAAATGTTGTAGGGGAGCAGTTTTAGAATTGTTTTTTTGATGCAATTTATGTATGTTTTGAATTCTTTTTCCTTAATAACCTCTCTGTTGCCTGAGCGGCAGCACTGGCAGACAGGGAACAGCAACTAGTAGCTGGTGAAATAACTCACCATAGCTATATTAGAATGGTTTAGGTTGAGGAAAAGGCAAAGATTTTGGATGTTGGAGGGAGACTCCTCTGGTGTTGGGTTTACTTTGCTCTACACATTGATATTACGTGTTCATAGACCCGATTGGGAACCAGGTAGCACGTTAAATTGAATTATTATTATTATTATTATTATTATTATTATTATTATTATTATTATTATTATTATTATTATTATTATTATTATATTCTTAGTGGA
>ML994374.1:0-14945 GCA_010093945.1 Delitschia confertaspora ATCC 74209 | reverse complement strand
GGAGGGGGAGGAGGAGGAGGGGGAGGAAGAGGAGGGGGAGGAGGAGGTGGTGGTGGTGGTAGCGTGAAGTAGGGGAAGGAAGGCAGTGGCAGGCGGTTCTGATGAATGCGTGACGAGTGACGACAAAGGTCCGAGGTGGGTGGGTTGAGACCTAGGCCCACTCAGACCCTGTTGGAGCACAGACTTTCATGAAAGCGTTCGCAGGCGGCACCGGCGGCCTGGACGGCCTGAACACCTGACTGCAGTTCACTCGATGTCTTGAATCAGCCTCTCCTATATCAACCCTTAACGCCAGGGACAAAGAAAAAGAAACATTCACCTTTGGGATAGCGAGACGCTCACAAAGTGAAGAACTGAAACCGATTTACTCGCTCTTGGCAAAGGGTAACAAATTTTGTCTCCTCCAACCGCATTCCCCGATTCCGAACCCCTCTCTTTGCTCTATTCATCGCCGACCTCACTAAACTTGCAGTCCCCGTAACTTTAACTTTCCGGAGTCTTACTTAGACTACTAATACCCCTTGATATATCTTAGGTTCTTTTAGTAAAGGTATAGTAACAGGTGACACGTATACTCATTCCCCTACCTTGATTATCTTAACAGAGTTGTCGTACGCGACGTCCCTTCCCAAACAGTCAATGTGATATCCAAATCCAGGCATGCAGTGGTAACACGTGGATGGTGCATTAGGAAGGTTTGCCGCCATGACGGTGATTGGCACGGGGAAGCGGCCCCCCGCGGTGGTAAATGCGGTGAGAGCCGCTGGAGCTGCAGCTGCAGCTAGAGCCGCTATGCTATACATCAATACATGCGGAGTATGGAGTATCCTATTCAGTATGTCAACGTGCACTGAGGGCAACAAACTCTTGCATGTATCTCTTTGCTGAGGGTACCCCGTACCGTGTCCAACGCAGTTCGTTATCGAGCTGACTGCTATTACCGATACGAACATGATAGTTGCTGTGGTTTTTATAAAAACCATCTATTCAATAGCGCATGATCGAGTCTCTCTGCCTAGCCCATAGACTGTAAATTGCAGCCCTTGGGTGGTTGGTTATTAAGTCCATAAGTGCTCATGCCGCTGCAACTCTAGAGATCTACCCTGTTAATAACCCCCCTGTCGGTAACAAGTCTGTTGGGCATGGTACTGCTCTAAGAAGATGAAATGTCGGCAACAACTCCGTATATTGGGTTTTCTGCCGAATACTTCGTTCCAGAAATGGAAACACTATATTGGTATAGGTGGTAAGGTATCGAACAAATACATCTCCCGTTCTCCCTCTGTTCCCTCTCTCCCTTTCCCTCCATCTACAACCCACATCTACAACATAGCTTTAGGAAAGCCCTTCATAGCCTGCCTCACTCCCAAATCCGCCAAAATCTCCTCCGTGCCGCCCAAAATCGCATCAAACTTATACGTCCTATGGAATTGCTCCACAATCCTTCCCATACCCGACTGCGTCAACCCTCTGCCGCCGAAAATGTTGACAGCCTCATCGGCAATTTCGTGTGCGCTGCGCGTGGCGAAAGATTTCAGGAGGCCAATGGGTCCGCCCAGGAGCTTGGATTGCTGTGAATACGTCATATTTGACATTTGGTAGGCAATTTGCTCGAGCCAGGCTTGGTTGGCTTCAACTAGGGAAATCATCTTTGCGAGTCTAGAGGAGGGTTGTCAGTGGCAGTTATGAGAGGTCTGGTGAGGCAAACCGCTCTAGAGCGCACGAGGGGATGACAGGGTAGGGGTTTTGACGTACTTTTGTCGGATGGCGGGCTGCTCGATGAGTTTCTTGCTGAAGACTATTCGCTGGTTGCACCACTTCAAACATTCCTCGACAACGGTCCTGCTTTGCCGGATCACAGCGGAGCACATCATGAAGCGCTCGTGGTTGAAGTTGCTCACTGCCAAAAATAATCAGTCTCACGGCCCCAAGCCAATGTCTCAGGGAAACTAGGAATTTGTCTTACTAATAACCACGAAACCGTTGTGTTCCTGGCCTAAAATGTTCTCCACCGGGACCTTGACCTTGTTGAATTCGACAAACGCGGTTCCAGCGGTGGTCGAATACGAGGTCTTGATCAGGGTGGTTTCAACGCCTTCTTGTCTTGGAATGAGTAGGACGGTGAATCCCTTTTCTGTGCGGCAGCCGGTTACGAAGTAGTCGCACCACATTCCGTTGGTGATCCATTTCTTGGTCCCGCTGACAATGTAATGCTTTCCGTCTGGAGTTTTGGTTGCGGTGGTTCGGAGGCCGGCAACATCGCTTCCTGTGGGTTACAACGTTAGACGAATAGGTTCTCAGCTACAGTGACCGGGCCTACTTACCTGCGAACGCCTCGGTAATCGCCAAACAGATCTTTTTCTTGCCCGAAAGGACCTCCTGGGCAACCTGTTGTTGCAGTTGCGTATTCGGCATCCACTGCAGAATGGCAGTCAAGCTAATAACCATTCCTGCCATATTTCCATCCTGGAATCCTCTGGCGTTAGCCCTTACGAACTCCTGTGCCACCACGAGATCATGGAGATAGTCAAACTCCTCGCCTTTGACACAACCCATCAGGTTCTTGCCGTGCAGGTGCTTTCCAGGTCCCAACCTCATGGCCAACAGATCCGTTTCCGCCATTCGGTTGATGAGCTCCTGGCTGATATACGTTCCATCCTTCTCTTTCTGTTGCGCTTCAGGCGTAACATATTTGTCCACAAACTCCCTTACCGCCTTCCGCAACTGCCTATGGCTCTCCTTGAAGTATGGGGATTTGAACTGCGGCCTCAACCAGAGCGGTTCGGCGTATGGAACTGGGCTAAGGTCGCCGGCCTTGGGGACTATGACCTCGGGAGTTTCGCCTTCGACGACGCCAATGCAAAGGTCAGAGTATTTCTCGAGTACTTCTTGCCTGTGGAGGTTGTAGAAGGCTGTGGTGGCATCAGAACCGGCGATTTGTTCGAGGACGACTGATCCACCCGGATGAGCGTCGACGAAATCGGTCAGGTCGTAGACCTTGTGGTCTATTATGCACCAGAGATCATCTGGTTTGTTGTGAGACGCAACGGCAGCGCGCGAGAGGGTTTGGTGAGGCATAGCGGGAGGCACTGGGAGAAGTAAGGTTTGAAAAAAATTCGACCTGCAGGAAAGGGGGAGCGTTCAGGATTACATCTCGATTATATACTCTAGAGAAATATCCTCGGCGAGAATGGCTAGCCCAGAATCTCCACAAGACCGGATATTGGAGGCCAGGAATCTGGAGCTGGGGAATGTGGATGCTGGATACCGAGGTCCGTGGTCCCCAGATTTTGGGATGAGAAAACAGCGGGTCCCCGATTGGACGGCAGTCGTCCAATTGCCTGCCATCCAATCTGGTTTACGATTGACATGTTTGGGCGAAAAAGCGTGTCTGAATGCCTGCAAACTTCACGATCATGCTGAATAAGTTTCAAAGTACTGGGAAGAAAGGATATCTATATTTGACCGTAGAGGCGCTGTAGTCCAGTCACGTGCTGTCTCTTCTCCTCCGAATGGTGACCCCCTGATATTGAAGTCATGCAAGAACGCCAATCACAAATGCTTTCAGAACCCATCCGATGCTCTCTCAAACGCCATAACCTGATCCTATCACAAAAGTTTTACGGGAATCCGAAACCTCCAGGGAACTGGAAGCCGCCCTGCTGGAACTTGAATCCTCCACTTCCACCACCGGGGAAACCTCCTCCTTGTCGGAACATGAATTGCTGTCCGCCGCCGAAGGGGTTGCCCTGGAATGGGCTACCTTGCTGCTCTGGGTTGTTGGGGTCGTCTCCGTTGTCGAACCTCTGCTTCAGCTCCGGATCACTGAGTACTTCATAGGCTTCGTTGATGGAAGCCATCCTTGTCTGGGCCTCCTCCGGCGTGTAGCCTTGTTCGGAGGCCTTGTCAGGATGGAACTGTTTCGCTAACTTCCGATACGCGCTTTTAATTTGTCGCTCGTCTGCGTCGCGGCTGACTCCGAGGACCTTGTAGTAATCCTTTTGTTTGGAGCGTTTCAATAAGTTATGCGCCTTATGGAGAAGTTCCTGAATCTTCTGATGGTGTGGGTGATGCTCCTTTGCCGTCTCTAGAGTGCGGATTGCGGCATCGAAGTCATCTGCGTCAAGCTCTCGTTGCGCCTGGGCCAATAATCCGTGGAGGGAGGTGGGGTTATGTTTCAGTGCTTCCGTACAGTATGGAGCGGCCTTCTTCTGATTATTCATCTGCGGCGTATTAGTTTCACACTCCGCGGACATGGTCTAAACTTTGCACTCACCTCGATATAAGCTTCGCAGGTCATCTCCACGAGATTTGAGTATAGCCCCTCAGGGGAAGTCTTGGAAATATAACCCTCCTCAGTATACGTCTTGAAGTCATCTTGAACTTCTTGGAGCAGCCCCGGGTCTTCTCCGCGGGGAACTAAGAGCTTGGTTGCGCCCACAAATGATCGCTTCTCAAACAGCTCCCGGACCTTCTTCAGTTGTTTGTCGAGATTCTTTTCTCGTCTCCGGAGTCTCATGCAAGCCTTGGAATCTGGATCCGAGTGGAGACACCGGGCGATGTATTGGAGCCCCTTGTCTGTCTCCCCGAGTGAGAAGAAGGCCATGGCGGAGCTTTGTAGATGGGGTTCGATGTCTCCTGTATTAATCTGGAGGAGATGCTGTAAATCGCTGATACCTTCCGCTACCTCGCCCTTTTCAAACCGACACCTGGCCCTCAATTTCCGAATGTCATAGGCAGTGCCTGCAACAAGAATTGCGACGCCGGCCTGAGAGATACACGAATCCCAATCCCCCTTCTCTGCAGCTTCTGCAGCCATATATGCAGCGCCTTGTGCCTCTTCCAGTTGGGAAATCTCCTCAGTCTTGCCCGCCGCTTCGTAGTCTTTCCTAGCGGCGGCCCAATCGCCTTTCCTGCTGCTTATTTTTGCGCGTTGTACCAAGGCACCTTCGAAGCCAGGCTTCAACTCCAGCACCTTGTCGAAATCATGATGTGCTTGCGCAGTGCGTCCCAGAGACAGATAAGCTGCCCCGCGCCTGAAGAGGGTGAGGTAGTTCTTTGGGTCGCGATTGATGGCCACATCGAAGTAGGTGAGGGCTTCCTGGGCCTCCCCTGCAGCTAATTTCGCATTTGCGTCCTTGATCAACTGGGAAACGGGCGTATCTAGCGGAATGTCAGACGCAGAGAGGGCGGCCGCCAGAGGGGCGGCGGAGAGGAGGCCCAGGGCTAAGGAACTGAGTCGAAGAATCATAGTGTACGAGCGAAGATCGATAAGGAGTGGCGATAGTTAACAGAAGAAGAAGAAGATGATGATGAGGAGAAGGAGGAGAGTGATGAGTCCTGAGGACAGAGTGGAGATGGAGAGGGAGAGGCACTTAATATCACATTACAAGGTAGTGTTGGTGAAAAGGTGTCCTTTCACCGACGCCGTATCAACTTGCAGCTCGTAAATGGCGGGCCCGTGCACATAACTCCGGGGGGGTTTCCGCCAACCTCCACGCCGCCTTCATGCTCCCGGTCAGTTGCCTGCCCTGATGACGCCGCTCTCGTCCAGGGCAGGCCTCACAACACCAACAACCTGGAGCGCGGCCTTTGTAAAAGCTGCTATTTGTAGGCACAAAACACCCTCTTCCCTTCGTTCTCCCACTCTTTTTTTCTTTCATCCCCTTCTCCTCCTAATTATTTCTCGTTGTCGCGCTCGTTATACCCTCTTAGCCATGTCGCCGCTCCGCCTGCGTATCGATGGACATAGGTTTCGAGACTCTGAGAATCGAGAAGTGACCCTGCACGGTATCAATGTTGCAGCGGATGCCAAATTCCCTGCCTCTCCAGATCAACCGTCCCATATCGGTGACAAGTTCTTCGATGGTGACAAGGTCTCTTTTGTCAACCGTCCTTTCTCAGTCGATGATGCTCATAGCCACTTCGCAAGGCTAAAGGCATGGGGTTACAACACTATCAGATATATCTTCACTTGGGAGGCGATAGAACATGAGGGACCTGGGAAATATGATGAAGAGTGGATACAGCATACAATTGCAATCTTGCGTATAGCAAAGAAATTCGGATTCTACATATTTATGGACCCTCATCAAGACGTTGTATGTAATCTCTTATTCGAAGTATATATCAGCTGCCTAATCTTTTCTTCTTATAGTGGTCAAGGTTCTCTGGAGGTTCGGGAGCACCCATGTGGACTCTGTATGCGTGTGGGTTGGATCCCAAGTCGTTCGATGTCACGGAAGCCGCCCTGGTGCAAAATATTTATCCCGAACCTGAAAAGTTCCCCAAGATGATATGGGCTACCAACTACACCCGACTCGTCTGCCAGGTTATGTTTACTCTATTCTTCGGGGGAAAAGACTTCGCACCCAAGGCCATTATTGACGGGAAAAACATCCAAGATTATCTCCAGGACCACTTCATGGATGCGTGCCACCACCTAGCCAAGCGGATTCACGAAGCTGGAGATCTGGAATTTGACCCAGTTGTCGGATGGGAGAGTCTGAATGAGCCTAATAGAGGATTGATTGGGTACCAGGACTTGACAGTTATCCCCAAAGAACAGAAACTGCAAAAGGGCACTTCTCCCACGGCTTGGCAAGCGATATTGACCGGATCTGGTAGAGCTTGCGAAGTCGCCACTTGGGACTTTGGTGGCATGGGGCCCTACAAATCTGGCTCTGCTTTGATTGATCCGGAAGGCCGTTCCGCATGGCTCTCTTCCGATTACGATGATTCTCAGTACGGCTGGAGACGTGATCCAGGATGGAAATTGGGCGAGTGTCTTTGGGCACAACATGGCGTTTGGGACCCCTCCACCGACACCTTATTAAAGAAAGACTATTTTGGAAAAGACCCAAATAACGGCAAGCAAGTCAACTATGAATATTTCACGAACAATTACTTCATGGGGTATTACCGCAGGTACAGCGCTATGGTCAAGTCGGTGTTCCCTGACTCATTGATGTTCTTTCAACCTCCAGTGATGGAGATCCCCCCGTCAATCAAAGGCACGCCGGACGACGACCCGAACATGATTTTTTCACCTCATTTTTATGATGGCATCACCCTACTAACGAAGAAATGGTTCGTAGCTATCTCTCCCTTAGAGGATGACGAAGATCAGTTGCTTATTCAGCATTTAGGAACCGGGTTTGGAACGTTGATGTTTTTGGAGTGCTCCGTGGAAAATATCTGACTCCGGCATTCGCAATTAAAATTGGAGAGACGGCAATCAGGAATTGCTTTGCTCACCAACTTGCTGCGATGCGGCAAGAAGGGCTAGACTACATGGGCGTTCATCCATGTATTTTCACCGAAATAGGAATTCCGTACGATATGGACGACAAGCATGCATATCAAACAGGCGACTACAGCAGCCAGATTGCGGCCATGGATGCCAATCACTTTGCCTTGGAGGAGAGCAAAGCGAATGGCTATACTTTGTGGACTTATGTTGCAACAGTAGGTCTTAGCAATTTGGTCTTTCGCTCTGGTACGATGCTAACAAATGTTAGAATAACCATACCTGGGGTGATAATTGGAATGGCGAAGATCTCTCCATATATTCTTTGGATGATACGCCACTACCTATGAGCGGCTTCTCGAACAACAACTCCCGCGTGTCGTTCGACAGAAATTCTCCTTCCTACTCCCAAGCACAGTCTTCAGAAACCCTCAGCGTATCTCCCGGAAACCTAAAGAGATCACTCACCGGCGACAATATGAGCGCCAAGTCTTCCATTGGACAACTCAATGATGCGGATGTGAAAGGACTCCGGGCCGCAGAGGCATTCGTACGGCCTACTCCCGTGGCCACCCACGGCGATATATCGTCCTTCGGATTTGACCTGCGGAACTGCACCTTCAAACTGGCGCTTTCAGCATCGAGCTCGACGCCGGAGGATGCACCGACGGTCGTTTATCTGCCAGAATTCCACTTTCCGACCGGTCAAACGAACGTTGAAGTGAACGGCGGTAAATGGAAGATTAGCAATGAAGAGCAAAACGACGCGGTGATACAGATGCTGCGCTGGTGGCATGCGGAAGGAGATCAGACTCTGACCGTCAAGGGAGTGGTGCGGAAGCAAGGTGCGGCATTTGGGACCGAAGAGGATGAAGGATATCTTCAACAGTGCCAACGACAAGCCTGCACGGTGATGTAAGGGGGACCTTTTGAGGTTGTGCTGTCAGCATTTTTCCAGGCGGATTGAGGGAGTTATTCAACAGTTCATTTATCTGGCGTTTGGGGATACCTGGTTCTCATTACGCAATACCGTCAGGTTGGTCCATAGGAATATAAATGTGAATGTTGAAAAGCAACATCCTTGGACATCGCGAAGCACCTGACACCGCGTTTGTGGCACGCGCCGCCCTGCTAAGACACTGTGTGCAGCCTTATAGCTGCCTGGTGAGATGTGGTAACTGTGGAACTCTCACCTTCACTCTACGCATCCGTGAATCATGACCCCAACAGTCACGTTACCTGGCAGTTGAGTCCAGCGGTGCAGAGCTCGGTTGGGGGGGGGGAGGGGGGAAGCTCTGTCATGCCTTCAGCCCTAATATGATCCGCCTTACACCTGAGATCCTTGACCGGGGCTTGACATCAACCCAACTCCCACCACTCAACTTCCACAGGTACGCCACAACAACGCTTTTGTTTCAATCCACCCCGCGCTCAGCCCTGCTTTTAACTTCTTCACAAATATAGACGTACGCTGTAAGGAACTTCTGAGCCGCTTCGATGATGGAGAACGGGTCAAACGGAGCCCCACCGCCTTCCATCGTCAACGGCGGCACTTCTTCAGCTTACGGTGATCAACCGAGCGACTTTTCGCGCGTTTTGGAAGCTTTGCAGGCTATCTACGACCCTCGCTCCTCCAACGACACTCGTCGGCATGCCTCAGAGTTCCTGGAACAGGCCAAACAGCAGCCAAATGCACCTTCAAATGGCTTTACCCTCGCACTCGATACTTCAAAGCCCCCGCAGCTCCGTCACTATGGCCTGTCTATGCTAGAGCACTCCATAAAATACCGCTGGGATGAATACACGGACGCGCAAGCTGAAGAACTGCGAAACTATGTCATTCAGCTGGCACAAAATGTTGCTGAAGCAGATCCACTCTACCTGAGGAACAAG
This sequence comes from Delitschia confertaspora ATCC 74209, assembly GCA_010093945.1. Taxonomy (NCBI): domain Eukaryota; kingdom Fungi; phylum Ascomycota; class Dothideomycetes; order Pleosporales; family Delitschiaceae; genus Delitschia; species Delitschia confertaspora. Next base: position 5,803 of record ML994374.1, on the reverse strand, counting down.
GTGGGACAACTATGGACAGAAATTGCCAAACGGTCATGGGCTGCTGAATGGCTCGACATGGACCAACAGCTGGTGCAGCTCTGGCAAACCTCCCTGCACCATCAAAGTATTGTGCTGTACGTGTTGGAGACCCTTTCCGAAGAGATTTTCAACCGGGAAGATGCCATTGCTGGTCTCCGTGGGAATGAACTCGGCCGGGCCTGCGTCGAAATCTTCACTCCTGCGGCCGTTATTGTGGACGCCCTTCCCAAGCGTGAGACTGCTACCGAAGTCCGCTCCGGCGACGAGGGTTGGCTTAAGCGACTATGTGGTAATCTCGACTGGTGCCTGCAGAACAACTATGAGAATGATGAGCGAGTCCGGACGAGCGCAGTCAAGAGCATGAACACTCTCCGAGCTGCAATGCCTTGGGTGTTGCCTAAAGCTCTCGCTGCGGTTCAGCTCGTCGAACACGTCTGCAAAGCCCTTGCTGTGCCTGTTCCTCAGTTACAACAGGTAAATACCCAATCTTACTCCGCTTGTCGGACATTGGAAGCTAACCACTGTGCCACAGGCTTCCATTGAAGTATTGCACGCCATATATACCAGACCTCAGCACCTGCGCCTAGGTGACGAGGAATTTGTTCAGCTGGTGTGCCCCATGTACACCCCCGGCAGTGTCAGGCTATTGAGCGAAGTATACAACTGGACTTTATCAGGCATGAACATCAACGACTTGGATGAACAGAAGTACACATTGTGTAAAAAGCTGTCAGAGGTGTTTATTCCCTACCGTCTTAACTTTTGGAAATGGGACTAATGACTACAATAGCTGGCTGCCGATCTTGGCAATTATATCGAACAAAAACCACAGCTAATTCCAGATGGAAGCGATATCTCGGGCATGTTTAAGTTACTCTTTGATATTCTCCAGAATCCTAGCCTCGTCGTGTCCATCCCGATTCTTCACTGCTGGACCAAACTCCTGCGATCCCGCTTAGTCCGGGACTCAGAGGCTGTCTCTTCAATGGTCGGGGGTCTCCTTGAGATATGCTGCACGAGACTCATGCGCTACGAGGCATTTCCCGAGGATTCTGAAGATCCAACATATCTGTTTCTGTATGAGGATATAGACACGATCCCAGAGCGGCACGCCTTTCTAGGCAACTACCGTCGGTTCTGCGCCGACATAGTGGACGTTCTTGTTCGCAGGACACCCATAGATGCTTTGCATCATATCCTTGGACAGGCTTCTTCCCTCTTCCAGAACCTCTACAACGACCTTCCTCCATTTGAGCGTAAGCTTTACTCCGACATATCCTTCACGAATATTTTGGCTGACCCGGCAAATAGCCCGTAATTTCTCCAAACACAGCACCTCCGTACTTCGGGTGGATGCTCAGGTCACTGTGATTGACGCTGCACTTAAGGGATACCTCAAATGGCTTGATATTCAAGGCATAAACAGGGATCCCCGACAAGACGTACGCACTTCTGTACACCCCAGACTGGTAGTTTTTAACTTGTTACCACAGGAGCGCGATCGAAATCTTCTTGAAGATTCATTCGAACGATGGTGTAGGCAGTTGTTACAGGCTAAATTTGAGGTATGTGCACCCATTATCACGAGCAAGTGTCTTGTTAAACAATGGCCAAGGATCCGGAAATCTCCAAAAAGGTAATTCAACTTATGTCGACCTTCTCCACCAAAGCTTTGCCGGACCGCCCGGAGTTTGCGCGTGTGCTCTTGGAGTATATCCTTGATATGAAACAGCGCGAAGATGCAGCCTTCCCGCTATATTCAGATGCCGTTAAGGACCTCGAGCGTGTCTGCAGTCTCGAGATGCAGAAATTAGCCATGATGTTTGCGGATGATTTCATGGTAAGCTAGCGGGATTGCTCTTTGAAGCCCTCATTTGCTAATAGATTGGCAGAGTGTATACGATGCTCTTCAGCGCAAGATGGACGAGCTTGTAGCTTCTCAAGCTACGGATGAACGACAACGGATGGCCTTCTCTGCTTTCCTTTTCATCATTGTGTAAGTCCACCCCATCCGCTTGAGGAAGAGTACTAATACCATCAGCCACCGTACTACGGCATTGCATCACGATGTTCAAGCGAGTCGTTTGAAGACAATGCTCAACCAGGTCACCGAGGCCTGGGCAAACCCCGACTTCACCCAATCGCTTTCTTCTTTTGACTCATTTTGCAACCTCCTTGGCATGGCTCGACTGCCTGAGTTTTTGGGTAATCAAAACTTCCACCAAGTTGCAGACTGGTCCGCGCAGCCGCTCAACGACGAGGGTCAAGCCATGCAGGCGGATATCCTCGCACGGTCTCAGAGCCTCCCACTCCGTCTAACAAAAACATTGCTCGCAGCATCCATTGAAAAACTTCGGGATGACTCCTCGGCATATAGACTCGCTGCCATGCTCTGGAAAGAAGCCCTTCCCGCTATTCTCCCTAACATTCTCCAACTTGTCAGCCACGCCCAAGCGTTCAATAACATTGACGACCACTGGTCCAAACTGCCGCCTGAGCTGCAACAAGTTATTCGCAGGCTCTTAACGGACCGATTCTGGCAAGCCGGTATTTCTACTGAAAGCAGAGATGATTTCTTTGCCCGAGTGAGTGGATCCAAGTCAACATACGAAGGCTTTGCGTCAACCGTTCGTGGAACCATCCGCCAAATCCGCGAGAGCTCGTACTATATTCTTTACTCCCTCACTCGATTCCAGGAGATTTTTTATGATCTCCCAGGTCTACCAGAACCACTCAGCGACGCCTTATTCCGCGATGCGCATTCCCTGTCTGCTCATCATTTGTCTGTCCTACTCAGCGTCTCAACGCACATCATTGAAGGATGTCCGTACAGGCTGCGTGCGCAGTTTCTGCCCCGGGTGATCGCTGGCCTCTTTAAGGAACTCGACAAGAAGATCTCTGCAGAGTGGGAGATGATCATCTGTAAAATTGCCGAAGCTGGGGAAGATGACAACCTTACAGATGAAATGAAAACGGAGAGTATCCTTCGACAACTAACTTATTCTTCAGTTTCGCTTGTCTCGCAGCTTCTAGACTTTCATCGGCCAGGTAAAATACACCTTCTTTACTGTAGAAATCGTTCCCTGGGTTCTGACATGCATTATAGAAATGGAACCCGGGCATGACAACTCGCCTCCAAAACTAGAGACGATGCCGTGGTTCATACTTCACAATTCCAGCATGCTCGAACCAATCGTCCTCTTCTGCGCGTCCATCATCCGCGTCCACGATACCCGTTCCGTCAGCGTTGTCGTCCGTGTCCTCCGCAGTATCATACCCCAGTTCCGTGAAAAGTCTCCAATTCACGACTTCTTCTGTATCAACATCTTCAAGTCTGCCATCACCAGCCTCCACGAACCTTACTTTGTGGACTGCCAGAAGGATCTTGCCACCCTAATTGCCGCCATCATCGACATGGACGACGCCATCCCGCGCGAAATCCTGCTGACTTTACCAGGCATGGGCGATGCCAACCGTGTTGACAAGCGTCTTGTCAGGCTCAAGTCCGTCAAGCAGTCTGATGAGCGTCTTCGGAGATCCATTGTGCTGGAACTTCTCTCAAGTGTTCGCGGCGTCAGCATCCATGAACAGGGCAAGATCGAGCGCGCCAAACCGAAGAAGAAGACTGCGTTTGAGGAGCAGTATATGAATGTCGATCAGCCTGCAGCTACAATTGTCCGGGGCACGAGCCCGGCGTTGGCGGGCGTGGCTGATATGTTTGCAGAATCCTAAGCGTAAGATTGCTTTCTTTGGTTGTGAGAAATTTCCACTTTTCCTTATGGGGCCTGCATGGATTGCTTACATGGCGGGGGTAGATGTAGCTATCTGGTTTGCATCGTCATGATTTCCTTACTTTCTTTGGTGGATGCATTGACGGGGAATAAATGCATAGCGAGGATTTTTCTTCTTTTCTCTGATATGTCTGAGGGTGGATATGTCCAGGCGTCACCGGTTGGTTATTCTCTGCATGCCTCACTTACGGCGCTCGTCGGTTGGTTTAGCTTTGAGCTTTTCCTAAGGTGTCGGTGTTGGTGTTTGGTAGAGTGCTCTTTCCCCTTAGCTCTCCATGAAGGAAAAGCTTCACCTTTGACGATTGTGCTGATTATACTTCTTCACTTTTCTATACAAGCTTGAAGACGAAATCATCTTATGTGGGATGGATAGGAGGCACCTGCATGAATATTGCAGTTGAATTGATTGATATATTTCTGTCAAATGGATTCGAATGGAAGTCTATATGTAATAGTAGCATTCCAGCTATGACCTTCTCCGCGTAACTTCTAAATTATTTAAGTTCTATCACTCTAGGGCTGCCCCTTGCTCATAATATCTCCTTAAGATATTTTCTTCCAGACCACCTCTTTTCTTACTCTTTCTTTCAGGACCGTTTTGCTGTTGAGCTGCTTCTTTATCCCTCCTTTTAGGTCTCTTTCGTTCTATTCTTCTTACCTCACCCTCTCCAAATTTTATGCTTTTAATATTTCTTTGATTATTTCCAAGGTACCTTATAACCAGCTAAAAAGTTGTGGGCTCTAAGTTCTAAAGCCTAGAGGGAGCGACTTGAGTATATCTAGAGGGTATATCGCACTATGCGACATCCAAATCGCTTTACTAAACAGGAAGGTTAAGAATATAGTTTGTATCCTAATATTATAAAATGAAGACTAACGTGGTTCACCACCAAACCGATCAGCAGAACTCCAGCACCGCACTTCCATCTCGAGCTGCTCAACACAACCCAGTAATATTAGACAGTAGTAAGTTATTCTAAATTATTTAGTATCTGTTGCCTCTTCCGTACGCGCCCTTCCATTACGCCCATTCTTGCCGCAGTTCCCATAGCACCTTTGAGCCCCCCTGACTATCCTTTGTACAAGCCCCCTTAGAGGCTGTTCGCTGCCCTCTACCCCTCCTAGCGCCCCTATAATTAGTCAGATGAATGCATTCCCCTATTATTAACGTACCCTGGTTCAGTACGTGCTTTATTTTGCGATGTTGTTTTTTAATTGCGGCCTTTGTAGCCTCTTGAAGGGCAGAAAATTGTTGCGCATTAGCACCGCCGAGTGCGAGAAAATGCCTACATGAAGCAGCTACAGGAAGGAGGTATAATGAATGTGATAGCATACAGAGGATAATAATGTTCTCCTCCTTACAGATCCGAGAACACTATCGATTGGTGGCTCTCTCGGCCGTCGATTGTGAGCAGTCGATATACTCTCGTAGTACGCAGCTTTGTGTACGGGCGGGTTGAAGTACTTTTAACCATGCGACTCCAAGCTCATTTGTCGTCCAGTTGTGGGCGATGACAGCAATAGCCCGATTTTCCATATCAGAGGGGTCCCTGTGTCAGTTACTGATGTGGACCTTGCCGGCGACTTTCGTGAAGGGTGAGATTGCCCAGCCGCTCGCGTTAATCAGGTTGATAACCATAGTTGGTTCGCGATCACCTGGCTGAACAGCCTTCCGTTTCCCACTCCTCTTAGAGCCTATCATAACTAAGAAGTTATTACACCTGTTATGAAGCCAGTCTCACCGAAGTTGTATGTGTCTGGGTTCTGGGTGCCATACTTCTCCTTTACAGAGCAGACCGTTAAACCACAGACTGAGAGCTGTTGTGGTAATGCATCGGGTTGGAGTTACGCCAGCCTTGATGTTTTACTGATCGGTTCGGTGGTGGATCGCGCTAGTCTACTTTTTTTCTATTAGGTTTTAGAGCCTTAAATCTGACTTCTCTATGTCTCTTAAAGAATTTGTTATCTTCTTGAATAGGCTGCCCTACACT